>VSMD01102944.1:0-142556 GCA_008750895.1 Mirza zaza | reverse complement strand
TTGTTGATGGTTATTTGGAATTACTTGTGGGTTTTGGGTCATGACCTATATGCCAACTACTAAAATGCATTATCATCAGTCCCAGTGCAATTCTCCCAGCAAGTTGGAGCACCTGCTGTATACTAGACACTCTGCTAGGTACTGGGAACAGAAGAAAAACACCCATTTGGCATCAAAGCTGCCTATAGGATATTTGTACTTCTATTGCCTTAGTTAGTTTAAATAAAATTTAGCATCTTTCTCACCTTTATTTTTACTACCCCCAACTACACTCATCACACACACACCAAATAGACTTTACCTAACTATGTTATTTAGCGACATCCCAATTTTCATCCTCACTTCTGATACTTTGTTTTCTTTCATTGCACAAGTCACTTCTCCCAGGTCCACTTCAAGCCCTAGACTTGATTTAGCACTACAAAAATTTACACGTGGATCACAACAGTTGTCCCTAGATGCTTCTTCAGAGCAGGCGGCTGTGGAATGGTGATGATGGCACTAAGGTTGAGGGGGATGGGAGGAGTGTGCAGCCCTCCTAAAAGAGTGACATCCACCAGCCCAGGGTCAAAAGAAAGGAGAGCAGGGTGCCCTGAGAGGTGGAGAAGGAGACTCGAGATCCCCTATAGTATCTGTGAGATTAGGATAACCCGTCTCCTCCTCCCACAGGCAGGAGGAATTTGATGAGAATTTGGTGTTTGCACACTGTTCCTGGCAGTAAGTGGCCCAGAGAAACAGCTGTTCTGGCACTTAGACACAAGTCCTCACTTGTACCTCTCTGATACTATCCTTCATCACACCATCCATTCACAGCACTGTTCAAGCGACATTTCCTCTAAGCTTGCCACTTCCTGACTTCTTTCTCCATTCCCTATTCTGCATTTGCCAAATAGCCCCCCCATTCGTTCACTGCTTCATCCTTTCCTTTGCTCAGCTTTTTGTTATCAGTGTTCAATGAAGGCTTTTTACTAATTGCTTAATTGTTTCCCAAGGCTATCAGACAGCAAACAGGGACCATCTTGCTTTTTTTTTTTCCTTTTGTTTTAGATACATAGTAGATATCCAAGAAATAGGAGTTGCTAGCTTAATTTGTCCTCAACCCATTAATTTAGAGGAAATGGTACATAGGGAATCTGACCCTTGCCACTTACTAACTGAAGCCACATGCATATTCAAAAATACTGAAAAGCATTTCTGTAAGTAAGGAAATAGCTATCAGAGAGAGGATCTGCTCAAATATTCTTTGTCATTATGCTTCACTGATTATAGTTTGCTTAGAAATATTCACTAGTCCTGTATGTGTGTGCGTGTGTGTGTGTCATTGCTTCTTACATTACTGTTGAAGAGTTTCTTATGAGAGTATAGTCTCAGAATTATTTATATTCACGTTGAGGGTTAGAACAATACATCCAGCCTCTTTCTTTCATTTATATTTAAATTTTATATGCAGCAAATTGAGTATGAAAATCCTGTAGCAGTAGAAATAATAGAAACAGCTTTCCATGGCTTTGACTTTCTTCCATGGGGTAGCAGGGACATCACAACAGATGAGCACTATCATGACCTTTCATGTTTCTCTTTAATGGGGTGGCTGGTAGAAGGAGGAATTTCAGGGAATGATATGCCAAGTAACTCCCACTGAGGGCTCTGAACTCTTGAGTTTTGTAGTCTTTCAAGTGAGGTGACTCTATTTTGTCAACTACAAAATAATCTTATACTTATTTGTTGCAAAAAAAAAAGTTCTTATAACAAATGTGACAGGGGATTTAATCTGCACTCTAATACTGAGAGCAGGAAACTTTAATGAGGATTTTGTGGTCCAGTTGTTTCTTCCACTACTTCAAAATGTTTGCGGTCACATAGGGTTAAGATAATGGCCATCAGGCCATTCCATTCTTCACATTTCTGGTCTGAGATAAATGAGAATACGTTTCCCTGCTGTGCAAACATCCTTTTTATTAATACTGGGTCAACAAGAATGTAAGCACATTTGGCTGCAGAGAAAAACTAACAGAAATGGAAATGCAGAACATTAAAACTCAAGAGTCTAAGATCAGGCTTTCAAAGTACAAGTGAGTAAAAAGAAAAAAAAAAAGTATTACAGAATAGGCCTCAAAGCTGAAATGAAAATGGATCAGCATATTAAAACTTCAGTGTGACTCCAGTAGGTTCCACTGGTATGCCTAGACAACCAAAACATGTTTGTTCATGTAGAAAATAGTTACATTGCCTCAGAAATGAAGACTTCTGACACTGTCTCCAAGATACAATATCTAATTTGAGTTCATACTATTTATCTGATCTCGTAACATTCAGTAATTATGCAAACATTTGACAATGAACCCCTCGGTGTCTTGTGACATATATTCTCATATATCACAACTTAGCTTTTAAATTATTGTTTTATTTTATTATGATTTTGGCATGTCTTCCCATTTAGAGGCTAAAGAACTTGAGGTCAAGAGCCGTGCCCTACTTATTTCCATAGTCCTATCCCAATTCCTTGCACATAGTAGATATTGGTGTCGTCACATTGCGAACTCCGAGGGTATCATTCAATTTTGTTAACGATGGCCTTGCAGGTGTACAATGCCACCCCTGTAGGCACACACTGGACACTTGTTAATTTTATGCCATCCCTGGAAGTTTGGTACAATGTAAAAACTCTCCTGTCTTTCCAGTGGTCTGGGGAAAAGGAAAGTCCCTAAACCTTAGTGAAATACAGTGTTGCTGCCTTTGAATAAATGCTGTTTGGATCTAAAAATATTGAGAAAAGACATACATGTTTCTGCTCCTGGGGGCAAGGTAGCGTCTGCATAGGCATTCTTATACTAACTAAATACATCAATGTACAGTGGCTAACCAGACAAAAAGAGCAGAAGCCTGAGAGGGTTGCTCGAATTCTTGGAAAGTCATCCTTTCTGTTTTTTTGTTTTTTTTGAGACAGAGTTTCACTTTATTGCCCAGGCTAGAGTGAGTGCCGTGGCGTCAGCCTAGCTCACAGCAACCTCAAACTTCTGGGCTCAAGCAATCCTGCTGCCTCAGCCTCCCAAGTAGCTGGGACTACAGGCATGTGCCACCATGCCCGGCTAATTTTTTCTATATATATTTTAGTTGGCCAATTAATTTCTTTGTGTTTATAGTAGAGATGGGGTCTCGCTCTTGCTCAGGCTGGTCTCGAACTCCTGAGCTCAAATGATCCGCCCACCTCGGCCTCCCAAAGAGCTAGGATTACAGGCTTGAGCCACCGCGCCCGGCCAAGTCATCCTTTCTGTAAAGAAAAGCATCTGTAGCCAGCTCTGCTTTACTAGGCTGGCCTCCCTGCCCTAAAGATCAGCCTGGGCAGAGTGGAAATTAGATTGAATATAGATTCAGTGGAATAAATACTTCATCTAGGCAGAAATGAGAATATATAGGTTTCCAAGTGAGAGAATTCAGCCCATTTTTCATCCAGATGTTCCTTGGAGCTTCAGAAGTTTCATCAGTGGTAAATGTGATGAATTCCTCCCTCGTTCCATAAAAGCATATAGGTACTATTAAATAATATTAACCATGTTCTCTTTGAACAGACAGGCTCATGCTAAAACTGCAAATGCCCACCTGTAACCATGGATTTCTGTGATAAAATCATTAATGGCCGTTGGCTTTCTAGGAATAAAGCAACGTGTTCAAAGTAGACCTTATAATTAGGAGAATGTGCTGTAATCAAGGGTCCACATCCAGAAAGCTGAGGGAAAAAAAGGACTATTTGATGGAGAACGAGTCCTGATTCTTTTGATTTTGCAGAGCGCTAATAATGTTGGCTCAGTTTGACTTCTCAAGGCTGGAACGTGACCAATACATTAGCAATGCTGATTGGCTTTGAGGAGAGGTTTCTGAAAAAAAAAATGCATAGAAGTAAATTAAAACCTTAAACAAAACTTGGTTTTCGGGGGTAAGTCAGCTATCTGGATTTGAAAACAGAATCGACCTGATCATTCTCTTTGTACTTTTGTCTGCATTTTCTTTGTTCTTTTTCTCCCTTCCTGCTTTCTCTCTCATCTCTTTATTTCACTCTTCGTTTTTGTAATATGCTTCTCTTAAAATAAGATTTTCATCTTCAAATGCTGCATTTTCAAGGAAATGTTGAATTTTTAAAATACAATAAGCTGATTTGCAATCAGTGAATGTACCCCAGTCCACGACAGGCTTTGAATCCTGCTCACATTCCGCTGATGTGAATGGGAACATGCAGGAGCCCTCTCTTTGTAGACTTCTGGCAGTACAAGGATAAGTAACAAAATAAAGAAAGCCTCTCCATGAGCAGTGTGATCTGCGAAGATGAGACAGAGGCCCTGGGATCTGAGTGACTGTGAAATACCCCTAATGAACTCTCTCGCTCCCGTCCCTCTGAGCTCGCTTCCAGAGCAGGGAAGCCTACCCAGCAAGCCATCACACTTGAAAGTGCGGCTAGTAGCAAGAAGAAAGACAAAAGTCTGATGCTGAAGGGAGATTCTGAATTAGTGATGAGCTGCTGCAATCCCACATGCAGAGGCTTCTTTCAATTCCCGGGGAAAGTGTTTTATTAAACACACCGTACTCCTTTGCAGTGTCCTTCGTTAACTTTCTTTTTTACTAATATGGTTGCTGGAAATAAGCAGACCGAGTCTTCTATTTATCTACAGGCTATGTAAACAGCTACTCCAGCCCAGGGAGGCAAGCAGCAGGGTTATATTTGAAGAGTCTTGTTATGTTTATATAGAATCAGGCAAAACACTCATTGGCCATATTTAGGGGTTGTGGAAGCTACTTACAAAACATGTAAGCTGGAGGGAATCTGGGCTGAAACACATGAGGTGCGAATATGATTTTATCTGTTTTATCTTCCCATTACTCTCACTTCATTATTTTTTCTCTCTCTTTCTTTCCTGGGCTTCTGATTTTATTTTGTTTCTCCTCCAGAGGTTCTTATACAAAGATAACATAATTAATTAATTGGATCAGTTCAGGATGAAAATGCTTAAGTGGACTACTTAGACTCATGGAACTAAACAAAACAAAATAAAGCACCACCACCACCACGACAGTCAAACCAGGCATTTCACCGGGTTTCCCCTCTTTTGATGGTCGTGTCCATGGTACTTGGGAACAGGCTTTTTTCAAATGTAAATTTCCAACGTCAGAAAGGATTGATTTGGACCTCCCCCCTCTTCCTGGAGCAGCGCATTCATAGGGTCAGGCTCTAGCGTACAATGAGCCGCTGCCCTCTGTGCAGAGAACAGCCCCAGGATTGGGGACCATTGGCTCACTGGAGAGAATGCACAGCAGCTAGTGTTCCTGCTGAGAGAGCCCATGTCCAATGGTGGAGAACTGACAAAAACCACAGGCACAATACACTTATTTTTATAGCACACGCATACATACACAAGTGCAGTAACTTATAAGATGGATTATTCTGGATAGTTAAATATCCTGCCCAGCAAAACGTTTGTCTATTCTCAGGTTCTCAGTGAATTAAATATTATAGAGCACCAACACCCACTACTACAATTCTGCTGAAAATAATTTGGTCTCTCTGATGATTCTAAGGCCTGTGAAAGCTTTATATTAATAGCATTTATTAGCTGTGGGACATTGAGAAAATTACATAATCTCTCTAAGGTGCTTTCTCATCTGTAAAACAGGGATAATCATCCTATTTACTGCCTTAGGTACATTGTAAGCATGAAGCCGGATTATATGAAGACTAAGCACAGGTAAACAGTCAGTATGCACTAGATATTGTTAGTATAATCTTGTGAAGTCATTCATTCATAAAGAACCTGATTGTTAGAGGTAAAATAACATTAACATTTTGTTTGTTTTTAAAAACTTTTTTTCATTTTGGAATAATTTCAGATTTACAAAAAATTTACAAAGATATTATATGGTTTCTGTGTATTCTTGACCCAGTTTCCCCTGATAATATCTTACATAATTGTGGTACATTTTTCAAAACTAAGAAACTAACGTTGATTCATTACTATTGACTAAACTCCAGACATTATTTGGATTTTACCGGTTTGAACTTTAACATGCCTTTCCTATTCCAGGATGCCATCCAGGGTGTCACTGACATTTAGTCCTCAGGTGGACATCAATGACATTTAGTCCTCATGTCTCTTTAGTCTTCTCTACTCTGTGAGAGTCTTTCCTTGTTTTTCATGACCTCTTAAAACACTGTCAAAGGGGAAAAACTCTCTACCCTCTTAAGTTTAGTCCCCAGGGGCTTGCAAATTAAACTAACAAATGACAGATTAACAGAAGAAAAGGTACACAATTTGTATTAATATTTCCATGCTTGGGAGCTCTTAGAAACTCAAGGAAGTAGACTTGGAGGCTGATCTACCCTTTTAACAAAAGAAAGAAGGTTTGGGCTTCAAGGGATTATAAATTGCAGGGAAGTGACTAGGATACATACAAAGGAACTAATGGAAGGTAAGGGCTATTTCAGTAAGGTCAGTTTATGCAAACTCATCTTGGTATTGACTCCTGTCTTTAACAGTAAGAATCACTCTTCCCTCACTGAGGGTAGGGAGGAGGGCAGGGAGGGGCAAGGATCTGCTTTTAGGCAGATTAAGTGGAGGGCAGAGAACTCTTTCATTTGTTGATTGTCAATTGTCTTCAGCTCAAAATTATCTTGATGATAGGTGGCATATTTTTGAGCCACACACTCTGATTCCCTTCAACACACTGTTCTTAACCTTAATGGCATTCCCCACATTTTCACAAATTTGCGTAATATTGGCCTTGTCCACTGGACTGTAATATCTTTGAGGGCAAGAACCTTGTCTATTATTTACTTCTATACACACAACACTAACAGGGCCTAGTCCCATATACTTATTGAAAAATATATGATTGTGTGAAAAAGATAACACTAAGCAACAAATAATTTTTGGTGCATTAAAATAAATAGTTTCTTCTGTCTATGAGATTTTAGAACATAACTGAGATACACTGTTGGGGAAAACACTGGTAAACTTTAAATTGTTCATACTAATAAAACCACTTATGGCACATAACTTTAATAAGATGCTAAGTACTTTTCTATATACAAGTTCGATATGCCCTAAATTTCTTTAAAATGGGTTCTTCATTTCTCAAAATAGGAAACCAAATGAGATTTCAAGAGGGTGAATGAATTAGCCAAAAAACAAAATACTTGTGAGAACAGTGAGAGATTGCTCATTGCATCTGGTTAAACAGCAAGCCACCCTCCAAGGGGCAGCTGGCAGTCCCAAGACTTGATAATGCTGAGGCAACATGAATGTCATCCCAGAGTATACAGGTCTCTAGTTTATTTTTTCTAGGCAACCGTTTTAGTTTGACCCCTAAAGTCAGAGACACATCCACAAGTTCATGCTAATGGTTACAAGAAGCAAACATTTTCCTAAATTAGACTTAATCACCCTTCTCTGGTCCCAGAGCATGTTATAATGAGTGCCACTAGAAATTAGTTCACTATATTCCAGTTATATGTTTGCATATGTAATGGTTTCACAAACTTATTCTTATAAGGGCTAGCATTTTTTTTCTATCTAAATTTACCAAATTTCATCACAAGCCCTGTCTCACCCTGCTGGCATCAAGTTGTACCCCATTGCCCAGTGGAAAATCCTCCCATGCCTGTTACTGTGTTGGGGTCCCAATGTCTCACATCCCTCAGAAGACATAAAATGGGTTCTCTGGACACTGGTTACTTCCCCCTGACTCATGTCCCAGTTCACATGGTGGCTTTAGGTAAGACTCTGCTATTCCCATGCCGGGGAGGAGCTGGGAACGTCATGGGGGGGCAGCACAGCACCTTTCACTCTGGGATCCACCATCTCCCTGGGGTGCTGCTAAGGAGGAGGCCAGGTCGCCCCTCCTCCTGGGAACCCTCTCCCCAGGCACACCCCTCCCCCAGCCATAGGAGACCCTCTTCCTCTTTCCTCTTGTTTCCTCAGAGGAATTCCCTCTGTCAAACTTCATCTCTGGGACGCACACAACATCCTTTCAATGAGTTTAGGCATTAGAAAAGGCAAAATGAACCACTGACATCTGCTCCTTCTGTCTTCTGCCCTGAACAACGTCCCCAAAGCAAGGAAACAATCAGGAATTAGTAAACTATATGAATTAGGGGAAGGAAAACATGTAAAGACGACAAGCATGCGATCTGTAACATAGCATCCTACTATAGACATCTTTTCCCCGCTAGGCAGTACGCATCTTCATGGTAGTAAATACGTCTTTTTAGCTTGGACACTAAGATGACTAGCGTAGTCTTTGACATAGTAGCTCCTTACATGCTGTGGAAAGAAGAAAGGAAACAAGGAAGGTGTAAAGGGAGAAATGAAGAGAGGCAGGGAAGAAAGAAAAAAAGATAGGAAAGAAGAGGAGAGATATAGTTATGCACATCATTGTAATAAGCAAGTATTGAATATAGAAAGTATGCTAATGAGGGTACAAAATACTACTGATAATATAAAAATGCATCAACTCCCCAGGAGCTCAAAAATTAGAAGATGAGACATGCATATAAATATACATACATATATATATATATACATAAAATTCTAAAACAGAGCAGATGTTGAGACATATTCTACAAGGTCCCAGGTATCTGCTACCTGCACAGCCCCTCTGAAGAGACTGTCCCAAAGCAGACATACTTTGGCCATTGTGACTCTCAACATCCAGTCCAAGATAATTTCAGTAAAACAAGCACCTCATCCAAAGGTATTTTGTTAGTAGACTAAGATGGAGCCTTTTGTGAGAAGGTGGGCTGAGCCAATCAGATTCTCTCTCAGGTGTGTAGCAGCGAGCAGGGGAAGCTGAGGCTGAAAGCTGAGGCCCAGCAAAACTCTGGAGAGTTCTCCTGGAACAAGTGGAACAAGTTTTGAAGAGCAGAAATTAAGATGGAGTACAGGCTCCCACATATATTAATATAAAAAACCTAAGCACATAAAGAATGAGAAAATATTTTGATAAAGAATGGAGAGAAAAAGAGACATGCCACTGGTTGCAGGGAGTTTTTGAGAGAGAGAAAGATACAGACAGAGAGAGACAGAGAGAGGCAGAGGCCCAGGATAATGAAGGAACTTGTAGATGCCTTTGGAGTGGCTTTGTCTTGTGACAGTTTCCAGTTTTAGCACATGTATCTCCTATCAACTCGCTTTCTTATTAAGGGAACTTGCATGGAATCTTCTGTTCTGAAGATCCAGACTAAAACAAGGGCACTAAAGAGAAAAAGGAGGGGAGTCCCAAAGTTCCTGCCCCTCCTCAAAAACAACGGCAGCAACAATCCTTAGCCAAGGGGCCTCAGTTCTGGCAGCGCTCAGGTTAATTTTTGCAACATTAAATGCACTGAGATCTGGAAATTTTGATGGGTTTAAAAATCAGCAGATCTAAGTAGAGTCTAAACGTTTGCTTTTTTACAAAATCACGGGGATTCTCAGCACGGCCAGAGGTGTATGTGAAGCAGCCCCGAGCGTCATCAGCCTCTGCGAAAGGTCTGTTTTTTTGCTCTATTTTGCAAGCTTAGAAAACTTACATTCCCTGACTCTTTCTTCCAAGTTAAAAAAATATATCATGATATGAGTTGCTTTGGTGTTAATCATGTGATTAAGTATCTATACAACCCAACTTATGAGCCAGCATTTTTAGTCATTTGCTTTACTCAGTATTCTATTCTCTTTTCCTTCTTTCTTATTTTATGAATTGAGCATCTACCATGTCCCAAAAACCAAGCTTGCCATCTAGCTATGGAGAAGATGACACGTATATACATAATCACAAGTCAAAGTGGTAGGTGATATACAACTTAAGTATGATAACAATTTAGAGTTAATTGCATTGAAATTACAAAATAATATCTGGTGGAATGGCTGATTTCAAGATTGCTTCATTTGTCCACGTGGTTCTCAATTTTTTATTTTCTCTTTCAATTCTCTTTCCCTGAACAACTGCTCACTGACCTCAACACCAGTCTGGTGATGTATGTACAATTTTCCGCACTCTCAAACACTTTTCAAATGATTCTGTCAACAAAATATTTATCTCCAGTCAGTATAATTGGAAGCACCGAGGACAATAATATGTATTGTAATTTGTACCCTCTCCAAAAGAGAAGCATATGTAAAAATATCACACTTCGGTGGTAGGATATCCCAGGAAACAGGTAATATAGTCATATTGAGTCCTGATTCAATTTGGTAAATATTATCTGACTGCTGGGAAATCATGAGACATATTGTAACAACAGAGCAGCATGCCTCCTACAATAACCTTTTTATTTATTTAATCCAGCTCATTAATAAAGATCTTTTCATTGTCCTGATGTACGAATACTCCAAAACCACAGGCTCACATTTTGACAGCTAATTTTGCAGGATATAATTTTCCCGCTTAACCCAAGAGGAAAAAGAGATGGATGATTGAGATTAATCATTTGTAAAATTATAATTCTGTCACAGATAATAATTTACAAGATCTTTCCCTTTTCTGAAATCCCCAGAATGCACCATAAATTGTCACACTTTGTAACAGAATGTGTAACACATTAGGGGACTCCTAATAAAGCAAGTCTGCTAGAAAAACAAACCAATTGCCTTATAATTGGCATGTTCTCCCACGTGACTATTCTCCTGTGAAGGAACATTGTGCCTTGGGTGAAGAAGGGTTTAAAAATTATTATTCAAGAAGTGGTTATCTCCATCTCTTATTACCATTTGAGCTGTAATAGATGGTATTTCTTTGCCTCATGTAAGCCTGTTAGAATGTACAATTGTGTGCCCGGAAGGTGAATGGATCCCCTGTGGACATGTGAGCAAACTCAGAACATTTTAATTATTTTCCAATTTAAGAAAGACTGTCAAAATGGACATGTAAAAAGTTGGCTTTTTCAGAATGGCTACGTGAATCCAGGATGGACAGAGCTTGCTGTTTTACGAACAGAACTCTCTTTAAACTTTGCTTTAATTTTTAAGTCCATTTTATAGACACTTCATACTGTTTCAACAACAAAGGCAAAGACACTTCAAGGGCTTTATATGAGTTTGGAAGATCACACTCAGACTATGTAGATTTGATGGACGTGCCAAGTTGTTAGCAATGGATTCTGGATCTCTTAAGGATGAAAGTTTGTGCCTTGCCTTGGTGCAATTGCCCCACCTGAAAAGGACAAGGGTGGGCCCCAGGCCCCCATCTTGGTCCTGCCCCACCTTAATTCAGCCCTGAGCTACTACTGCTATAAGTGGGGGAGGAGGGAATATGCTACAAATCTGCCAATCATAACTTAGCACGCCAGCTGCAAAAGAATGCAGAGGACTCTCTAGCCCATGGGCCAAGCCACATAGGTACCATAGAGTCTGAAAGGTGACCCAGAACAACCTGCATGTGTAGTAAGACTGAGGTCATGCAGCTCCCAACTGTCCAGTCAAAGTGGTTTCATGGTGATGTCTGAGCCACAGGGAGGTCCCCTATAAAATAAGCCGCAGACCATGACCAGGCCTTTCATTTTGCTCTCCCTTTGCTGCAACAACAGGTCTGGTCGTCATCTGTGACATATATATCATGTTCTGTAAGCCTATACCTTATTCTTGCTCTATAATCCTATCCCTATCTCCTCAATAAACTTCATTTTCGTGCTTGCCTTACTTTGGTGTGTCCGGTCATTCTTTGGCCATGAGCGCACCAAGAATGGAGAATACATTTCAGACTGAAACCTGACAGAAGGAGGGCTGTGGATTCTAGTTTCTTGGCCCATATTTAAATAAATTGATAAGAGCAGAAGCTAATGAGATCAGGGTTATGAGTTCCATGCATGTGGCTACATCTGCAGACTACACTCAAATTCACCAGTCTCATGATTGTATGCTAAAGGGGTCAAAACAAGAGAGGGTTTTCATGGGTCAAAACACTTATGTACCTAATTCTTGTTAAAAAATATTACCCCAAGGCCTACTCTTCTAAGAGCTGGCCACTTCTAACCAACCTCATCACCACCACTTAGGTTTAAGCCACCAGCATGTCCTGCCAAGATTGCTGCACTAGCTTCCAACTCTTCTCCCTGCTACGTCCCTTGCCTCCTTCAGAATATTCTCAACAAAGCAGCAGAGCAATCCTGGTAAAACGAAAGTCAGAATATGTCACTCTTCTGCTCAAACCCCTCAAAACCTTCCCATCCAACTCTAAGTAAAAGCCAGAAAGTCCAGACTGCAGGTCATTTGCATTTCCCCCCATCTGGCTCCCCATCCTTTTGTCAATGCAGTATCAGCCCTCTTCTCCCACTCCCTCCATGGCACCCGACATCAGCTCCGTAGCAAGCTTAGGCCTTTACAGCATCTTGAGAAAAGGTTGTTGACCTGCAGATCTTGCTACATGAGACAGCACCTGAGGAAAAGGAGGAGCAAAAGGCCTGACTTCCTTCTTAAAATTGGGATGCAGAGAAAAATGAACACCTAAACACAAATGGATCACATTATGTTTTCTACAGCAATAAAAGCAAAACACAAAATAATATCTCAAAATTTCATAAATACTAATTATCCTACTACACATAAAAAGCAGTCCCCTAACTGCCTCAAAGAAAGAAGGCACTTGCCTAAATCTTTTGTAACTACACAGCCCAAAGGAGTAGAGTGTGACACAATTTAAAGCAATATAAGGAGCCTCAGTGCTCAATGTTGCCTTAGGAAGGACGAACGTACACAGGACCAGCATGACCGTGCCTAGAATTTTTGGATGAGGACTATATAAAATTTCCTTCACTATGCACTAGCAAATGTAAATGAGGGAAGTCACACAGCAGAATTTATTTTAGCAGTTAGCTCTCTAAGTAAAAAAATAATGATTTATATTTTTAAGCTCATGTATAATCTCATCTGAGTGTGTGACATATATTCACTCATGCATTTGAGCATTCACAAAATATTTAAAGAGCACCTACTATAAGTTAAGTATGGTTTTTAGTGCTTGTTGGCAGATTGATGAAAACAACAGAGAAGAACCCTGCCTTTATGGGGATTACATTCTAGTGGAAGGAGACTATTAAAGACACAAGAAGTACGGTGTATCCTCTATTACAAGTTGGCAAGTGCTATGGATTAAAGGAAAAGTGGACTTCAACAATGGAAATCAAGAATACTGGGGTGGGATGGCTCTGGAGGTATGGAGCTATATGCTGAACATATTTCATCTTGGGAGGTAAATGACTTCCCCGGGAATACTTGGCTCCTAGGTGGCAGAGATGTGTGAGAAGACCAGCTTTAAAAAAAAGAAATCTTTTAACATTCTCTTGTTTATTTCTTACTACCTCCTTAGATAATAGAAAAACATCATTTTGACAGAAAGCCCCTTCAGTCATACTTTACAAGACTGTTTCATCCCAGGCACTTAGGGCCCGGCCTAAATTCATACCCCAAGGTTTTATTTCTGCTCAGCTATGAATTGTCTACGTGCACCTGCACCACCATGCCTGCAGAAGCATCAAGCGGTGATGGACAGGCAGGTGCCCCGTGCTCTGTTGATGCCTGGGGATATCAGCTCAGTCATAACATCCATGTGCCTTATATAAATAAGGTTTTTTTAAGACAACAAAATGAAAAGCAAATATGATGAACAAATATAGGGCAATATTTTATTATGGTAGCATATTTCAAAAAGGGTCCCTAAGATTTCTCATTTATTCTTAATGTTTGCAACATTTCTCGATAGAAAGTGTTAGGACTGTCCCTACAAAATGTGTACTCGAAGGCTGTTTCCAAGTTAAAATTAGGCAGTGATAATGATTTATAAAACAAGAAAGAAAGAAAGACCAGCAACTACCAAGATACTTATACATGCACTGCCTTTCTCAAGAGGAAATATGGGACAATCCATCTAAGGCAAATAAAATTAACCGTGATTTAGTTGCAGTCACTGATACATAGCAAAAGCCCAAGTATTTATTTTTATGATTTGGGTCAGTATCTCGGAAAATTTTAATTTTTAGTTTGATTTAAATAATGTGAAACTGAAAATAATGCCTGGTGTATGGCTCGGAGTCTTGATTCATGATATGCAAAAATGATTGCTGCTTACCTATCAGTTGACTCTTTTTCTGTAGCTGTTTGGCTTTGACTATTGCTTCGTTGTGTCTCCTTTGTTATAAGACTATGAAATACCCCTGCATCTTTACAACCAGTGATCTACCTTAACATCTGGAGTTCTTGGACATCTGCCTTAGACCACTCACCACTCACAAGAACCAGGAGGCCACCACCTCCACAAATAACATCTCAGAGTTAGCTGATACACTAAGCTCAAGAGACAGAGGACTTGAAGAGAGTCAGATGATGGGTCTAATAGAAAAATTAACAGCCTCTGCTATTCTTAACTTCCTCTCCTTTGTTTGAACTTTATGGAAATCTGTGCTCCTAAACTAACAAATGAAGCTCTGCCTACACAATCAAAACAACTAGCAGAAAACTGGAATACTCAATCAGCCAGGTGTTTTGCCTGCATAATCTCCCATGGCCACTTTGAGACTACTTGTTTTCACTATGTGAATTCTTTTATTTTTTTAATAATTATTTTTTTCTTGTAAGATAATGTATATTCATTGTGGGAAATAGGTATAATTTAGTACAGATATAATTTTAAAAATACGGAATTCCTCTACTGTTAACATTTTTGTATATTTCTTATAAGTCTTTTTTAAAAAATGCCTTGTCTATCTATAGGGCTGTGTGTGTGTGTTTAAAACATGCCTTATCTGTATGTGTGTGTGTATTTTTTACATATACTCTCTCCACACTACTTTGTTAGCTAAAAATAAATCATAATTGTTTTTCTGTTATTAAATATCATTTTCCAGTATGCATTTAATTATTGAATTGCACTATAATTTTCTTTAAATAGTCACCTGTTGTTGGACAACTAAACTGCTTCTAACTTTCAAAGTTATAAATACATAAATTACTGACAATCTTATACATGAATTTTGTGCCTATATTAAATTATTAGTTTTGATAATAACACGAATGAATTTTTGTTGGAATTATATTGATGAAATTAGCTAGTAATCAGGCATGCCATGAAAGAATCCAGGTAAATTTGTTAAAAAACTACTTGTACTCTTTCAGTACAGTAGGACAAAAAACAGAACAATAATGTCTTAAATTCTATATCGATGTATTCAATGAAGTGTTTTTACATACTTAAGCTCATTTAGATAGCAAAACTTACATCATTTCTGTGTGCCTACTGGACACACAGGAAAAGAGGAAGAATATTGTCATGCCTGTGCTAGCCTTTGCATATGTTACCTCATTATGGTGAGATTTGAACAGGAAGTTGAGATTTGCTTAATGTATTACTATTAGTTGGGATAGTAAATGCATAGTGAACAGAGACGATTCAGAGATAGAAGTGTCTGAGGCTCTGTCTTCTATTGAATATACATCTGAAAGGAGATGCACCTTTAATTCAGAAAATCTCCCTGAGACTTCTTGCTTGGGAAGTTAACTGCCCCTGAAGGAGGAACATAGGTATTAGTTGGATGGACCTATTATCTACAAAGGATCCCAATGTAGACTAATCAACAAAGTACCTTTGGATTCGACACCAGCCACTATGCATACTTTACACCCTCTTGGCCATATCACCCAAATCAAGACATATTTCTCCAGGTCATTGCCCTCAACCACATGTGGTGGCATGGGGCTTTTTGAAGGTCTCTGGGGGTCCAACTGAGCTGGATACCTAGAACTTCATCCATTTGGGCATAGTTACTAGATGTCTCTTGGGTTGTACTTGAAATTGAACTCAGAGGGACAGCAAGTTCCAAGGCCTCCTGTCAATCTTTCTTTTCCTAATTTGGTTCTCATAATTTTAATACTTCTGATGAATACTATTCCTTCCTAAGGCTGTAGTTACAGCATAATTTCACTAGAATCACCCTGGCCTTCTGCACTACTTAGAACCTGGAATGCAAGACTTTTCTCTTTGGTGGGAAGCAAGTCAACTTTTAACAAACTTTAACCTCCTCTGCAGAAGTCTGAAGGAAATTGAATCTGTATTGGCAGTCCTTTGTGGAGAGGACTGCACGTGGAGGCCAGCCAAGGACTTCCAATATATGATTTTATAAAACAAATCACGTACTTGGACATTATCTGTTACTAGATTCTAGAATGTATGAGAATATAGTCCATTAGAGAAGAGAGCAACTGTTTTATTAACTACAGATGATAATCAGCAAATTGAACCAAATACTAATTATAATTTGTCTATGTGTATCCTAAATCAGCACTAGATAAATAGCATGAAAACAGGGCAAAAGAGTATGTTCATAATTACCTAATTTTACTTAAAAGGTTTCTATTAACATGGAAGAATATTCAGTGGTATTCACCAGTAATTTGAGTGGTAAAGACCTCAAAAAAGTGGGGTTTTTTTTAATACTTCAAATTGGGGTATTTTGGATTATTGTATAGAGAAAGAAAGGCTCAATATTTTAAGCCTCTTAAAAGTCAAGAAATATGAATCATGTAAAATTAAAAAAATAAGTGAAGTTTCTTTTCAATTTTCCGCATAAATCTAAATGGCTCTTTAGTAGTTAAATCATACCCTAATTGCTCTGAGGCCATCCAATTGCAATAGCCCCTGGCGCTCTGTTCACTTCCTATGGGAATTATTAATAGCTCCACCCCAGTGTAGGGGAATCAGGAAAACCCATGAGGAGGCCTTTGCCTAGTACCACAATGTACTCAGTCCTTGACATCCCCTGATGAAGGCCACTGGGCCACCCAACAAGCATCCTTGCTCAAAGAAATACCAGGTACAGGTAACCATAGCAACGATAAATTGTACAAGTGAATAAAAAGTGAAAAATCTCTCCAACTTGAATCATGGCTTTTAATTTTCATGTTTATGCAGGAAGAAGAATTAGCAATGGCTAGAAAATGAATATGAAAGACTAAAAATGTGCCATCAGATTTACAGAATTATCTTAAGTACAACATCTCAACTTTGCTGAGGAGGAAGTTCTGCTAAAAATGTCACATGGCCTGGGTATGACCTTTAGAAGTAGCAGTAGACTTTCTTTCTTTCTCCCTTTCTTTTTCTTTCTTTCTTTCTTTCTTTCTTTCTTTCTTTCTTTCTTTCTTTCTTTCTTTCTTTCTTTCTTTCTTTCTTTCTTTCTCTCACCAATCCTGTTATGTTTAAACTTCCTAACTTGTTGGCACATCTCTGTATATATCAATAGCTACTGTTAGTTTAGTGTACTGGTTCAACCCAAGAGTCCTAGAATTTTATTGCATTTGTTGTTAAAACCAAAACCAAAACCAAAAATCAAACAAAGAAACAAAAAACTGTTATTGCTTTAAGGGACACCGGCTGTCATATAAGACCACTGTTTTGAATATAATAAAAGACTGTACAATTTTAGCATCGGGTTTAGTAATTACATGTGTACCATTTTAATTAAACTAACTAATGTTCTCTCAGTGCCCATTAGAGGCTATAAAACTAGAAAGCTGAAAATTTATTGCACTCTCTTAGAAAGGAAGATAGCAGACCTCAGAAGTAGTATATTGCATTTTGGTTTGATGTTTATGATCACCAGGAGTGTTACCCTTCATTCCAAAAAGATGAGGTAAATTGGTATGTACATCAGTTTGTGGAGAGTATTAATTTAGAACTAATAGAATGAAACAATCTTATCTAACACTGTTAAAGAAGCTAATAGGGCCGAGCGTGGTGGCTCAAGCCTGTAATCCTAGCACCCTGGGAGGCCAAGGTGGATCACTCAAGGTCAGGAGTTTGAAACCAGCCTGAGCAAGAGCAAGACCCCGTCTCTGCCAAAAATAGAAATTAATTGGCCAACTAAAAATATATAGAAAAAAATTAGCTGGGCATGGTGGAACATGCCTGTAGTCCCAGCTACTCGGGAGGCCGAGGCAGGAGGATTGCTTGAGCCAAGGAGTTGGAGGTTGCTGTGAGCTAGGCTGACTGACACCATGGCACTCTAACTCCGACAACAGAGTAAGACTCTGTCTCAAAAAAAAAAAAAAAAAAAGAGCAAAGATCATAGATTTAGAAATTAAGAAAACTAAATAACAAGGCAAATGCTTATTGGTAATCAAAATATTTATTAGTAATCAAAATAATACTCGTAAACAGTGGTCTCTGAGTGGATGACCTAAATAAATTTATGCCTAGGAAATTGAACCTTTGCTACAACGTAGACAAGCCAAACAGAAAAAATGAAAGTGTATTAGACCTTTAAGAATACTTTAACCATCTATTCTCAATCAATAGAAACACTTTATATAAGTTACGTGAGGCATCAAATATTCATCAAATTTTTATATCTTGCTTTGTCATGAGGAATGTAAATGCGGATGCTTTGCCATACTTCTGTTAGAAAAGAGAGGAAGGCCTCGCATCAGGGGTTGAAATAAGAGGTGGGATTGGATGTCCTCACTGCCACTCATTCCAGCATAAAGGAGGAAGGCTGGTCATCTGTTTCCTAGGGAACCGGGACCAGGGAGACCTGTGTCATGTTTGCTCCTTCGCTGCTTTAACCTTTTTTATATGAGTTGAAGAAAGTAGCTTCCCACCAGAAAGATAGCTGAGGCTCCAGTGTGGGAAATACGTGAATAATACTTATTATTATCTAGAGCAAAAACTAAAAAGACTTGAAGAAAATCATTTTTTGGATCATCTTGGAGTTCTGAAGTTTTCCCTCAGTACTTATAAAACAAGCAAATTCATTAATGCAGGACCTAGCAAAGAGAAGGGAATCTCCCTTGATCTTTGGCCAAGAATGCTCCTTAAACATCTCCCAACAAGCTGACAAGGTAGGCATTACATCATCATCATTTTATAAACAAGAGGACTGAGACTTAGAAAGATCAGACAACTCTACAGTAAGGCTGAAGGCCCTGTCTGCTGACTCCCTTGAATGCTTTTTCAACTAGGAGAATGGAAATGGCTTGAAAGATGTGAAAAATAAGAGTGTAATGAATGCATATTTAGTTGATTAAGCAAAACAGATGATTTGAAAACTGGAGGTAAAGTGACTTACCTGTCACTGCTATAAACCCCAGCCATCCTGAAGGTGGCTTGATTGAGAGTGTTTTTGGACTAGAGGTGAAGATCCCAGAGTTATTCCCCTACCCTACAGTAAACTAGGGTGTGGTACTTCCTGAGAATAAGCTTAGCCAATGGAAACTTCCTGTCTGAATTGTTGAAATCAATCTAAAGTTGCTTAAGTTTTGTGAATTTGGACTTGTTCGGGTTCCAAGAGCCAATTTCTTCCAACTGTGCAAATCTATTAGGCTTTGGTGTGCCATAAACCTTTAATCATTGATGCTAACAAAGGTCTACATATTTTAGGAACCTTTCTTTGGAATCAGCCTTAGGAATATTTGTGTAGCCAGACAACATAATTGCTCTCATTATTTTTTAGCCAACCACACCTGATTATTGAACAACAACACACAAAAAAATGTTATTAGTCATCCAGCAAATCCAAGAGCAGTTTCAAATTATCTTTATCTAGTAAAAACTTAGGATGCCTTCAAAGAACAAATATTGGACTTTGTGTGCTAGACCTGTGGCAGCCATCTCAGAATATTGCAAAGAAATATTTTGGGGGGTAAAATATTCTGATTTCCTTCAGATGCGTGGGTCCAGAAATGTTTATATAATTAATTTAAGAATTCTCATAGTGTATCTTTCTTCAAATAAGACAACAGCTTGATGTGTCATTAATTTCAATAGAAATTTCATACTTTACTTATATATTATTAGGGTTCACCACTGTGATTTTTTTTCCTTTCAAATTGAGATATGCCTTATAATAAAAGGGACACAAATTTTTTTGCACACAGGCAGAGAATTTTAACATATGCTTGTATACTTCTGTGTGATCAATACCTAGATCAAGATATAAAACATTTCAAGCATTCCACAAGCAGCCTATGTTCCTTCCCAGTCAGTACCCCTAACACAGGATAACCACTGACATGCCCTCTAATCATAATAGATTAGTCTGGCCTGTTTTCAAATTTCATGTAAATGGATTCATACAATTGTACTCTTTTGTGTCTGACTTCATTTAACATCATGTCTATGAGATTTATCCATTTTGTTGTGTGTAACAGTAGCCTGTTCTTCATCTTACTTTGGATATTCCCTTCTATGATTATTCCTCAATTCATTGATCCAATCTACTGTTGATGAATGTTTGATTTATTTACAGTTTAAAGCTGTTATTGTATGGGCACTCTTTTACATGCCTCTGAGTGGAACGAACCCTCATGTCTATTGGGTATGTTGCCCGGAGTAAAATTGCTGGGTCATACTTACGTTGAGCTTTCATAAGCACTGCCGAATTTTTTTTCAAGCGTTTGTACCAATTTACACTTTTGTGTTTCTTAAATTGTTAGGTAGACAGTGAGGAATCTCTGGCCCTCCTGGGGACAAAGGCAGGTGCCCAGAGCAATTGCCACACCTGGGGGAGGAAGGAATGCCCTACTAATCTGCCAATCAGAACTTAGTGTGCCAACTGAAAAAGAATGCAAAGGATTCCCTAGCCCATGGGCCAAGCAGCACAGGCACAACAGGGTCGGGAAGGTGATCTAGAACAACCTAAGGCTTATTATCAGGTCATTGGCTTAAATCTACATTGTATTTTACCACCTCCCATGGGCTTTCAGAGAGGCTCAAGGGAGATCCACATGTACAGTAAGACTCGGGTTATATAACTCCCACCTGTCCATCAAAGTGGTTCAATGGTGATGTTTGAACCACGAAGAAGGCCCAGCCTAGGTAATATAAAACAGAACCAAGAACAGACAACTACGACCTGACGAAGTGTCATAAAAGGAAAGACCATCTGGGCAATTACTTTCCTGGGTTTGCCACTAAGGTATATCTTTACATGAGTTGTTTTGCTTCTTTTCTTAAGAGAAGCTTTGAGACATTAAAACAAAATTACTAGCCAGGCATGGTATCACATGCTTGTAGTCACAGCTACTTGGGAGCCTGAGCCAGTAGGATTGCTTGATCCCAGGAGTTTGAGGCTGCAATGAACTATGATCAGGCCACTGCATTCCAGCCTGGGCAACACAGTGAGACCCTGTCTCAAAAACAAACAAGCAAACAAACAAAAAACAAAAACAAATTCACTGCCATCTTTTTTTTTTTCCTCTTTGCTTTCTTGAACTACTTGTAACTCGTTGGACCTGTAGTCTCCATCTTCTTCCTTGTTATTCTTTTCAGAAATACAAAGTGATTTCTTCGTGGCACTTCATTATTGATTTGTGCATCCAGTATGTGCACTTTGGGTGAATTTCTGGCAACAGAGTGAGCTGCACTCTTCTCTCTCACCTGCTGTGTGTGTGGATAAGACTCTGACCGGCATCAGAAAGGGAGGGCCATGACTTACCCTGCGTGTGAGCAGACATGAGACCCAGGAGGTTTGACAAAGGCAGTGTGATTTCTTCAACACCATCTCATAAAACCTAGAAAAAGTACAGCGACAAACTCAATTCCAAATCCCGGTTGCCAGTACCTGGGCCTTCACCTTGTCATCACTCCTCAGGATTTCATCATTAACTTGCCCAGATAATTACCCTTTGGTGAGGTCAGGGTTCTGATTCTTAGTCAAGAAAACAAAATATCACTGGCAGCTCTTCCCAGCTGTATGTTTTAGTGATTCCAGATGTTCAAATCAAAGAAATGCTGGCAACAATGTGCTGTCCAAACAAAAAGGAAATGAAATGTGCAGACTGTTTTCTAAACATTTCAAAGACCCTGGAAATCTAGCCAGCACCAAAATCAATATTTGCACTTTAGTCTCTGCTTAATTTGAACTATTAGAACCTGCACCAAAGACGAAAGACATCTGAAGTTGAATTTTTTCATCAGTATTATTTTTATCCATATTACTTTTTTGTAAAACATTTACAGGAAGCATGTATTCAACTTAATTGTTTCATTTTCAAAAGAAATATCCTATACTGGGAATATATATTGGGAATACCATATTGGGAGTTTTGCTCTTCATTGCCTTATTATATGTGGACTTTTAATTTTTTTTAATTTTATGAACCTCCTCATATTCAATTCAATTCAATCAAATTGAATTTGATTAGTACCAAATTCAATTGCTACTAATGCGGTACTAATTTCATATATGTGTATTGGATATATATCCTTGAATAATAAAATAAAGTGATAATGCTTAACAAAATGCAATAATGGACATGCTTTAGTTTTTTAACCTCATTACAAAATAATAATAATAATAAGTAATTATATTATGTGAACATAACAATAATCCATGCTAGTTTATAACTAGGCTCTCTGATCATTTTGCTAAACTAGAATGTAAAAGAAAGTGAAAAATTAAGAGGAAATAAATGGCTACTGTGTGAGCTAATAGACATATCAAAAGTCATAACATCATGTGCTTTTTAAAGATCATTTCAGGCTTTCACTCAGAGCCTATTTACTCTTAATTTATGCACAATCCTAACCAACTATGCAATTGGCTTTCAAACTCATGGTGGGAGAGAAAGAGCATTAGTAGGAGTTTGACATAGTCTCATAGGAAAGCACATAGATAGCAGTGAGAAATTATAGCTAATAGCAAAACAGTTACAAAATAAAAGAGCAATAGGAATCCCTTTATTATTATTACTAAAGAATTATAGCAAGCTGTGATTGTTTTGTTTAGGGAAAATAGCATACCTGCATCAGGCACATCTTGTGTCCTGCTTTTTTACTCTAGTAATAGGTACAAGCATTACTTGAAAGCCCCTTAGCTTGTTGCACCATATAGATATCCCTTTCTGCCTCAAAGCTTCTCTGCTATTACAACATTGGATGTCAAAATGAGCCTACTTGGCCATTCTTACATATGAGCGGACCTGAATTTAACACTCCTGGAGGCTGCTGTTGACGCATGGGGCAGGAGTCAATGGATAAAATATCCCCTGTTCTGTTCCTGGAACAGAAGTTAAATTATTAAACAATATTTAAGTTCATCCTGAGAGGGTTCCTAGCCAAGATCGAATCCAGTTGCCCAGTGTGTTGAGCAGCTTTAAAATGACTCATAGGCCAGGTTTCCCTACTTCCCAGTTTTATTCTTCCCAAACTCTGACCTTTGTTTGGATTTCCTTCTAAAGAAAAATCGACTACTAAGCTTTGGTAATCAAAACAGCAAGGTACTCTCATAGAAATAGACATATAGATCAATGGAACAGAATAGAAAGCCTAGAAATAAATCCATGCATCTACAGTCAACTGGTCTTCAACAAAAGTACCTAGAACACACAATAAAAAAAGAACAGTCTCTACAATAAATGGTGCTGGGAAAATGGAATATCTACATGCAAAAGAATGAAATTGGACCCTCATCTTATTCCATATACAAATATCAACTGAAAATGGATTAAAGATTTAAAGGTAAGAGAAAACATAGGGAAAAGCTTCTTGACATTGATCTGGGAAAAAAATTTTTGATTTGACCCCAAAAACACAGGTAGCAAAAGCAAAAATAAATATTTATTTAAACAAAGACAAATGAGATTGAATCAAACTAAAAACCTTTTGCATAGCAAAGGAAAGAATCAACAGAGTGAAGAGGCAACTTACAGCATGGGAAAAATATTTGTAAACCATATATCTACTAAGAGGCTAATATGAAAATATACAAGGAACTCAAACAACTCAACATCAAGAAAATAAATAACTCAATTATTAAAGGGCAGATAACTGAAAAGATATTTTTCAAAAGAAGACATGCAAATTGGCCTGCAGGTATATGAAAAATGCTGAATATCACTAATTATCAGGAAAAAGGCAAATTAAAATCCCAAGATATTACCTCACACCTATTAAGATGGCTGTTATAAAAAAATGGGAGATAAGAGTAGGTGAAGATATGGGGAAAAGGGAATCCTTGTATGCTGCTGGTGGGAATGTAAATTATAGCAACCATTATGGAAAACAGTATGTAGGTGCTTCAAAAAAGTAGAAATAGAACCACCACAAGATCCAGCAATCCTACTATGGATATAGATCCAAAAGAAATGAAATCAATGTTTAAGAAATATCTGTACTCCCATGTTCATTGCATTATCAATCTAAATATCCAGCAACAGAAAAATGGATTTTAAAAAAATGTAGTATTTATACACAGTGGAATATGATTCAGCCTTTAAAAAGAATGAAATCTTGTCATTTGTGACAACATGGGTGAACCTGGAAGACATTATTCTAAGTAAATAAGCCAGGCACAGAAAAACAAATACCACATAATCTCACAGATATGTGAAATTTTAAAAAGTTGAACTTCTAGAAACAGTAAAATGATGGTTACTAGGGACTGAGAGGTGGGTGGCAATGGGCAGATGTTGGGCAAAGGATATAACGTTTCAATTAGACAGGAGGAATAAGTTCAGGAAACCTGTTGTATAACATGGTGACTATTCTTAATAATAATGTCTTGGAAACTTGAAAATTGCTAAAAGGGTAGATTTTAAGCGTTCTCACCACAAAAAAATAAGCATGTGAGATAATGGATACGGTAATTAGCTTGATTTAGCCATTCCACAATGCATACATATATCAAAGTATTTTTATGCCATAAATATATACAATTTTTGTCAAAAAAAATAAAAAGAACAATAAGCACGCAAGCCCTTGACTCAGACTCTGTTTATCCAGAGAAGCTGTACCAAGACAGTTTATACCTAGAAATAACCCTAAAAAGCAAACTCTTAGCATGAGGATTTAAGAATCAGGTCACTTGACTTCTAACAGCAATATAATTAGTCCTGTAACTGGGCTCACAAGGTTCAACAGACCTATTGGTGATGGAGGTATCCATGGTGGTTGGATCCCAGCCCCAATAAAAGAATCATGGCAGAAACAAACAGGGTTTAAAGCAAATCTGGTCCTTATGTGGAAGAAAAGTATTCACTGTTGGCAAAGTAACTCCTGCCCTAACAGAGGCTGCACTCTTGCCCATGGGACATCAAGTGACTTTGAAACCTAAGTTTACATGATCCCATCTGATCTCCCAAGTCATGAGGTCAGGTAGTACCCCACCAATCTGTTGTTTGGTGGAAATAGCACACATGAGAGTTGGACCCTAGCTGGTCTTGAGGGCACAATTGAGTTAAAGAACAAGTGATCCTTCTCCTAGTCCTCTCCCTCTGTTGTATTACTGTGTCTCTCTCATCTCACAAGTCTGGCCTCATAGAGGTTCACCACACCCAGACAACAGAGGAGGAAAACAACTTGGGTCTTCAACAGAAAGGGGTCAATTTTTTGTGTTGGTACTAGTTAAAAATGGGTGGTAACTGCACTACAGTCCCACTCAAGGAAGGCCCTGAAAAGGTGGTGAAGGTAAATCCCCACCAGAGAAACTGAGTCCCTAATGGGGAGTATGGATTTGAGTAGACAGCTAGCAGTTTTTTTTATCAAGTCCCCTCTCCTTACCCACCAAGTTATTTGATACTTATCATGTGAAAGGCATTATTCTAAGTAATTTTCATAGTCATCTCTACAAATTAGGTATCATTCTGATATTATAAATTTTTTTAAAAAGTGGCTAAAATAGGTTATTTGCTTAAGATCACATAGCTGTTAAATGGGTTGTACGCCACAGACTACACAGCCCATGTTCTTTCTACTTTATTGTGTTAATTATCTAGTATCATAGCATATATTATAGATTCTAAAATAATGAATTTTAAGACAAGAAAAATGAATATTTATTTAGCATACTGTTTAAGGGCATCAGGGAATGTACGATTTATTTTAGAAAGATTTTAATCCAAGTGGTCAAGATTAAAAACTTGGTGTTTGATGCTGGGCCTGATGGCTCATGCCTGTAATCTTAGCACTTTGGGTGGCCAAGGTGGGAGGATTGCCTGAGGCTAGAAGTTTGTGACCAGTCTGGGCAACACAGCAAGACTCCTCTGTACGAAAAATTTTAAAAATTATCCAAGCATGGTAGCTTGCACCTGTAGTCCCAGCAACTCGGGAGGTTGAGGCAGAATGATGCCTTGAGCCCAAGAGTTTGAGGTTGCTGTGAGCTATGATCATGCCACTGCACTCTGTAGCCTAGGCAAAAGAGTAAGACCCTGTCGGGGGCAGGTGGGGGAAGAAAAAGATAAAGGAAAGAAAAGAACTTGGTGTTTGTAAGTATGAGTCTTCCAATATCAAGAAAAAAAACTCAACTGTAATGAGTTTTAATGACTTGTGAATTCAAGAGCATATGGATCTAGCAGAAGAGCTTAAAAAAAACAGGGAAATGGAGAACACCCAATTATGGTTGGGCTTCATCTAGATCAGTGATTTGCAAATTATGTTCCATGGAGGCCTGGATTGCATAATTGTACCTCAAAGTATATCATGGGATCAGAGGCAGTATTAACAGGTAGTAATTTGGGCCCACTTATGTCCTTTAATAGCAATCCCACTTTTCCATTCTAAATATTGAGGTTCTACCTAAAATTACATTTCAAAAAAGGCTTTACCACTATAAAAATAAAATTTTTAAACCAAAATTGGAAAGCTTCACATATGCCATAGACGTATATGAAAATACTGGGCTCCTCCTTGCTTTAGAATAACTCATGAATTAGTGCTTTAAAGTGCCAATGGCTTCTTTCTAGTCCAATAATGAGTTATTATTGTGTACCTGCCTAACAGGCTCCAACTAGGCAATAGCATTATAATAATCTTCTTCTTTTCTATTAATAGTAATATAAACATAATTTTTTTTGGTGCAACAGTATACCTAAGTTCAGGCTTGGACCTAGCTTTTTGTGGTCGTGGGATTGAACAGGATCCAACAAATAATATTTAAAATTGGCATTAGCAGAGTCCCATCAGCCCTGTAGTAAGAAGTGCCTTGCAGAGTTAAGTCTGTGACATTGGGTTATGGACAGAGGGGATTTGATTGGCCTGTAGGCCTAAAGTGCTTAGAAAATGCTGCGGCAAATGGAGACAGGAAGGTCTTTGATGCTGAGGGTGGTTATTTGGACAGAGGAGGTGACGCACAGAAGAATGTGTATAAGCATCAAAAGGAGAGTTCAGTGGCAGCAACGGCTGCTACAAAATGAAACTCATTTTTTTCTAAGTCACATAGCAGCCTAAAGAATCCATTTGAAGGCTGAGTTGT
The DNA here is from genome assembly GCA_008750895.1 of Mirza zaza. Classification (NCBI taxonomy): domain Eukaryota; kingdom Metazoa; phylum Chordata; class Mammalia; order Primates; family Cheirogaleidae; genus Mirza; species Mirza zaza. Next base: position 115,366 of record VSMD01102944.1, on the reverse strand, counting down.
TTGGCCTTAGGAGTCGTTACAAGGCAGACTTCAAGGTCATCGTGAGTTGCAGCGGGCTTCAGGCTCATTTATTCTTCAAAAACATCACAAGAGCCATAGTTTAACCATATTATGAGCAAGCATACTTTTCGGGTTTTATCAGTGCTAGATTTTTTTCCAAGTCCATCTTTCTCTATTTCTCTCCTTTCTTTCTGTTCAGTTTACAGCTTTTCTCTAAACCAGGTAAGCCCCTATTGGATAATTTGACCTCCGATAAGATTGATTCATCTTGCTCTGACCTCTGCAATCAATTATGCTATTATTTGTAAAAGTTCCCGAAGTTGAAAATGTTCAAGATCTGCTGTGACCATCAAGAGATAAATCCTTTCATTAAATAAAACTTTTAGATTTTTTAAAAAAATTTTCTGCCTAAATTTTCTGCAATATGAGCAAACAAAAACAAAATTAAAAACAAAAACAACTGCCAGAAAAACTCCATCCTCTTGCTAGGCAGGCCAGCCCTGACCCCAATTGCTGAGGAAACCAGTGACGCCAGCAGGCAGGTCTGCTCCACACACCACAGACCCGTCCCGGGCTCCTGACTGCTGTGCAGAGGGGCCAACAGGATGTGTAGAGGGAAGTCCCAGAAAGAAGGAGGAATCAGTCTGGACTGCTGAGACTTACTCCCAAAAGGGTACAAGAGAATAGCTTAAAGAGAAAAGAAAGGCCATCAATAGACAGCATGTCAGCAATGCATTGAGAGTAAGAAAGGACAGTGGCTGGGGAGTGGTGGCATAGCTCAGCCTGGCAAGTTAGGGAACTTGAGGACTGTGGACTGGGAAGAGAGGGAAGTTTAGTCAACACATGAAGGTCAGGCTGAAGAAGTTGCCATTTTTCCCTTGAATCCACATCTCCCAGGCCCCATTCCCTTTGTGCTTCCCGAAGGCTGTATCTTGTTAAAATGCACCTTCTGGTTCCGTGGGTCTGGAGTGGAGACTGAAGGTCTGCATTTCTAACTCATTCCAACTTGATGCTGCCCTGCTAGGAGCCAAAATGTGGGTAACAAGTTTATACAACTACTGTTACCACTCTCTTGAGTGTTTTTCCAGAGACAGTCCACTGAGTATATATTAATATAATCACAATAGGAACAAGATTTTTTAGAAGGTACAATAACATACCATATCAGTCAGTATTCTCCAGAGAAACTATATATAGAGAGAGAGACAGAGAGAGAGAGACAGAGAGAGAGAGAGGGAAGAAGAAGGGCAGGAGGGGAAGGCAGAAAAAGAGAGAGAGGAAGGAGGAATGAGATATTTATTTTTAAGGAATTGATTCATGTGATTGTGGGGTTAGAAGGTTTGAAATCTAAGGACAGGCCAGCAGGTTGGAAATTAAGGTATGAGTTGATGGGGTCTTGAGGCAGATCTCCTTCTTCTTTAAGAAATTCTCAGTTTTGCTCTTAAGGCCTTCAACTGATCGGATGAGATCCACCCATATATGGAGGGCAATGTGCTTACTTGAAGTCAACCACTTAGATCTACAAATACCTTCACAGCAACATCTAAATTAGTGTTCCAATAACTGAACACCATAGTCTAGCCAAGGTGGCACATAAAATTAACCATCATATAACATTATAAGTAACTTTCAGAAAATGTTCTTTTTTACCCCTTCCTTAAAATGACTTAAGAATCATTTTTGAATCCTTTTGTAGTTCATAATCATGATGATCAAGTGTTCAGATGCACGTGGAAGCTGTGCCTCCCTCCAGCCTTGCTATGAAATCAGCACATTACCCATCTAATGTAAAAACAATCATTTTTTATCAATAGCCACATAGTATTCTGCTATAAGAATGTATCATAGTCATATAACTAGTCTTATATTCTTGGATATTTAGCTATTCTTTGCCATTACAAAAATGCTGCAATGAACATTCTTGGGAAAAAAATGTCTTTAACTATAGTGTGTGAACATATCTATAGTATAAATACTTAGATTTATAAACATTGGTCAAGGAGTATGCAAAGTTTTATATTGCATAGTAATTGACAAATTCCATTCAAAGTAGGCTTATTTATACATAATTTTACTGATTTATATACCCAGTAAAAATGGGTAAAAATTTCTGTTCCTACACATTACCAGTGACACATTATATTATAAAATATTTTGACGTTTACCACTCTGATACATGAAAAACAATGTCTCCCTAGAGTTTTCTTTTGAGGATGAGCATTTTTCTTTCATATTTATAAGTTATTTATATTTCATTTTCTTCTGCGTTGATGCCCATTTTTCTGGTAACAATGATATTTTTGTCATTGATTTATTAGAGCTCAACATAGCTTATGGATATTAGCCTTTTTTACATGTACAATGCAAATACATTTTATTTTGGTGTGTTTTTGTATTTTAACTTTACTTATAATATCTTTAACCATGCAAATATTTTAATTTTTATGCAAAGCTCTTAGTATTTATTTTATGCTTTCTGGGTTTTGTGTCTTATTCCACAGGCTTTCACTTCAGGAAGATATAAATAATTCTCTTATATTTTGTTCTGCTACTTCTATGGTATTTCATTTTGTGATAAAACCTTTGAGCCATCTTATTCATTTTGGTGTAAAGAATGTGATAGAAACCTAACTCCCCATTCTCACTTCTCTAGTTAATTGTTCCAAATCCATTTGTTTGTTTGATAATACTTTTTTATCACAATTAAATTCCACTATGCGGTAGCTCTAGTTATGAAATATCTATTCTGAAAAATCTATTATAGACTATTTATCACTGTCTTCTTCTAACATGTCTAAAACCTAGAAAATCTAGTATCCCTCATTGTTCTTATTTTTTGAAAGTTTTCTGGCCAGTCTTATAAATTTGAATCAGTGTCAAAATTCTTGCTGATATTTTGATTGCTATTGAATTGAAGTTTTGAATTAAGTGAGAATGTCTATTTTATACATTATCAAAAGGGGTGATATTGTCCCTAAAGGGAAAAAAATTGGTTCTTGGAGGGAAAAAAACCTTACCCTTTTTACATGTAAAAGGCAGGTATACATGTAGTACATAAACAGATATTTAGTATATTTGTGGTATTAAAATTTAACAGGAGGAAATGATTAATGAAAAGAATGTCTAAAAATAGCTCACTATGAAGGAGATAGTGAAAATACAGTTTAGAAACATTGTGCTACCTATAATATAAAGTTGTCATTCTTGTCTAAGAACAGGTTAGTTCTTCATGTTTGTTTATGTTTTAGGTACAATAGTAGCGTTTTAATACTGTTTTTCTGAATAGATCTGAAGCATTTATTTCTAGGTGCTTTATCTTTGTATTTGTTTTAATAGATGATGCAATTGGGGAGAAAGAAAGATGGCTGACTAGAGACACCAGTCGCTATATCATCTCAGAAAGAAGGAAATGTGTTAGATGGAAAACAACATAGCCCAGGTATAATTCTGAGGGAAAAGAGCCAGAACCTACCAGAGATTCCATGGGAAGAAGTTGCAGAGCAGAAGAAGAAGGAGCAAGATATAAGTAGAAATCAACCCCTGAGAAATTTGGCACACCATGGAAAGGGTAGCTGGGAGTGTTTTTTTTTTTTCCTCCTCTCACACCCCTGGCAGACTGCAGGCTCCTGCACTGTCAGAGAGCCCCTCTACCCTCATGAGCCCAAGTGCTGCTGCTGTCAGTGAACTGGGAGCTTCTGGGGAAGAGAGCACTGGGCTACCAGTCCCCTTGGGGTTCCTCTCCTTCCCCACAGACCTGAGCTGAGGTGGTGGGCACCATACTGCTTCTCTACTTATTCTGTGCTTTTGTCCTCTCCAGGGAACTTCACAACCTCCAGCTTTCTTGTCTCTGGTTCCTACGCAAATATTTCCCAACACCTGCCCAGACTGCAGTGGTCCAAGGGGGCTGGTGTGTCCTGGGAGAACTGTGTGATCCCAGAGCTTGGACATTTCAGGTGGGCTGCCTTCAGGGGAGAGGAGAGTGCAGCAAGCCAGGGGGACCTCTTGGGACAAAGGGGACCAGAGCGCCAGCTCTTCTCCATTCAGACCCTTCTCCTCTTCCTCCCCTCCCCCACCCAGAGCTGCTGATACAGTCATGGCAGTTCCCACATGAGTTGGCACAGGTGCCCCAAGAGATGATTGAGCTGGGGCTCTCAGGAGTGGCTGCTTCCCCTCTGTTGATGTGCCCCCCACACCCAGGTGTAGAGAGTGAGACTCATGCCTTTCCTCTAAAAGACCTACGGCAGACCAAGAGGTGCTGTGTGTTCCTGTCCACCAGCCCTCCCCAGTTCTGTTTGCCTGGCTGCTCCTGCAGAGCAGGGCATACCCTGAAATGGAAGAACGTTAATAAGCCTTCATGAGCTCTCCATGGGTAACTTTGTACCGGTATGATTTTCCTGGCATGGTCAGGGATTGAATTTGGGAGATCAGAGGATAGGCATACAGGCTAGATCTCCTACCTCCAGGGTTTGATCATGTTGTTTGGGGGCACAGGAATGGAGGGGAGATGTGTGAAATAATCCTGGGAGGTAGGGAGTCCAGGAAGGCAGAACTAAAAGGAGAGTGCAGTGTGGGTCCAAGCTGCACCTCACTTGCAGAGCACCTCTCCCCCACAGGAAAGCAGTGCTTTCAGATCAGGGCAGAATCCTGGGGTAGGGAAGATCTTAGCCCTCTACTGAGTTCAGCTAGTTTGGGCTATGGCTTGTGGACAGACACCAGAAGGAGATCAATGGGGCAAAGGAAGAAGAAGAGGAAGGGCCAAATCCACTCCATCTGCTAGACTGTGAAACCCAGACTGCCCCTCCCCAACAACCAAATTTTTCTGGCTTGGTGGGGCTTCTTCAGCCCCTCCATGGTCTGAACACAAGCTTCTCCAATCCAGCCCTGCCCACCCTTACTCCTCCTCTGCCCTTGACTTTGGTAGAGAATAAGAAGTCTCCTGGGTGCTCCAGGGCACAGTCCACAACCTGGGGCATTTGAGTGCTTCTGTTGATCAACTAGAGCTGGTCACAGGTCCCCAAAAATACCACAGCTGCTGGCTTTTTCTGCAAGGGCCACCCACTGGCAGGAAGGACAACTTGTACAGCTCATTACAGCATTTACTTGTCTAATCATATAGGTCTTGGGTGACTCCAGACCACAAATGCCAGCTACAGACTTAGAGATTAATATCATAACATAGTATCGTAATAATCTCTTAGATATTAATATCATAATATAATAATTATATATCACAATATAATTCACCTGTTAAGAAGACCACAGGGCTGGGGAAAGAGATAGGGTTTCAAAGAGCTCCATCTACCCTTGTCAAGAAAAGACAGGGAATCTGCCCATGTGTGTAGTATACCATTTCTACAGCCTACAAATAACTAGCAATTGAGAAAATCACCACACAAATGATACCAACAACCAAGGTATCCATCTAGAACCTAGACCCCCATCAAAGCACCCACAAGTAAAGCCAACGGTCCTTACCCAGCATATACTACAGGTACACCCTTAAGAGGGAGGGGGGAAAAGTCTGATCTAAACAAAAGAAAATCCAAAAAAAAAAAGAAGTGACAGCATAATTACAGGGCCTGGGAACCCCTGCCCAGGCCCACTGAGAGGGTGGGAGCTAGTCACTAGAAGCCAGTTGCAAGGATGTTTGGCCCAGCTCACAAAAGCTCCTATCTCCCACCTCTTTACTTTTCCCCATGCCCTCCCCAAGGGCTGCATGGGTCATTGTCTTTTGTTTCCTCTTTCACAATTTATTTATTTCTACTATATACATTTTTCTTTCTTCTTCTTTTTATAGTTATTTTGTTGTCCTTTCCCCAACTTTTTACATTTAATACTTCATTCTTTCTTTTCTTAGAGGGAGAAATATTTATTTTTGTGAGGAAAGAGAATTTTAAAATGCAGTATGCAGTGGATTCCCTGCAGTGTTTCTTGAGGTTTGTAAGTAGGATTGGGAATATTTTCTTTATTCTCATATGATGGACTGCTCTCATTTTAATGTACAATACCAAAATCAGACAGCATGAGACTCCACATTTTTTAGGGGTTTAAGCATTATTCAAATTGACTTTAAGAATATTAGACTTTTTTCAACATTTAATGACAGTTTGAAAAGAACACATAGTTAAGTGATCTCACAAGTTGCCTAACCAGATAGTCCTTTTTTTCATCAGTGCATGTCATTCGACCCTCACCTCTGGCTGAGCAACAGTTTCTGTGGTTGGTTAGGGATGTTTGAGGAACATAGTACATGCAGTAGGAAATCTTTCTTGTCCCACTCTCGTGACCACTTTCTAACATGACATCTCTTATGATGTAAGTTCTTTTCTTGTTCCTCCAATGTGCAAATAGTTCACTGTCTTAATAGTTCAACTTGAGTACTTCTCTTGATCATGTCTATCATCACTGTCCAATGGCAGGCAATCTGCCTTGATCTCCATGAGCTTCTCCAGGCTGCTCAGCAGATAATAGACCTCTACTTCGAACATCATCCTGAAAGGCTGAACATTGTTATTCATTGACAGACTTCCATATATTTATTTTTGTACATTTGCTCACTCATTTATCAAGTGTGTATTAAGTGTCTATTGTGAGTCAAGCAGTGTGCTAGAAAGCAGAGATGTAAAAAAAATAGGAGAATGTGGTCCCTTCCAGTAACACATAATCTAGTGGCAGGTGACCCACTAACATGGACCTGCAAAGCTAATTAAATCTAGATTCTTGGGTGCAGAGTTCCAACACAGCATCATAAAACCTCTTGCTGGTTTTGCTAGTCTCTTGCCTTAGTGGTCACATGTAGGCTTTTCCATAGTCACTTGCTTTTATTTTCCTCTTCTTTGACTAGATCTGCCCTTATTTTCTTCATTTGCAGGTCTTAGTTCACATAAGTTGCTCCTTCTATTGCAGTTAACCTTTCTTATGCCTGTGCCACAGGCTGTATCCTTAACACATTGATTCTATATGTGCTTTGCTGGTGGAAAACTATCAGCTGAGGAACAGAAAAAGCATGTATATATTTTTATCATTCACTAAATATATACCACAGCTACCCTGAGGTGTTTGCTTTATTTTATTTAAAATATAGCTCAATTTCCCATTTTCTCTATGTATGGTGACTTAATGTATGGTGACTTCCGGGAGCCCCTGTACTAAACTCTGAGTTTATAGCCATTATTTTTTTTTTTCAGACAAAAAGATCAAGAAAGACTCCTAGCATCAGGGATCTATCTCAAGATACCTGGAAATTTTCCAAATCTGCAACACTGTTGTTAATCTTCCCTAAGAAAATAAAAAGCAGCAACAATTAGAGAATGAAACTGGCACCAAGATGGGAACACACGGCACTCAGATGTGGATATCAACAAAAAGGACAAGTGATTGCATGCTCTGGTCCCAGAGGTCATTCACCAACAGTGGAAACTATAATGTTTAAATCCAAGGATGCCACTATAACAAGGCTATGGAAACAATCCAAGTGGCTGTCAATCCATGACTGGATTAATATAATATGGTATGTGTATACAATGAAATACTACTCAATTATATAAAATGACAGTGATCTAGCACCTCTTGTATTTTCCTGGATAGAGCTTGAGCCCATCCTCTTGAGCCTATCACAAGAATGGAAGAATAGGCTCCACATGTACTTGCCATCAAATTGGCACTAACTGAACAATACTAAGGTGCTCACATGGTAGTAATATTCTTTGGATGTTGGGGGGATGGAGGTGGGTAAACTCACAACTAATGGACGTGGTGAGTGTTATAGGGGGGAGAAAGAGCATGTCCCAAATCATGGCTAGGATGTGGCAAAGTCATAACATGTAACCAAAATATTTGTACCCCTATAATTTCCTGAAATAAAAATAAATAATAAATAAATCCAAGGATGCCAAGAGGCTTCTGCATATTAGAATATCATTGTAATGTGATATAATAAGGCTTGGGATGATTTCTAAGGTGGGCCAATTGGTTTCAGTTTATGAGGGAATTTGCTATTGTGAATGAGCATCAGAAGGAATTTGTCCTACTCTTTCCCGGATAACGTGGTTCCCAGCATGCGTCCCAGGGGTGGCATTTGAGTGAGACTCTCATGTATCATTATAAAGTGGAGAGGAAATAACACACTAACTAGACTCACTTTTCAAACTTCTCAGAGTAAAACTTTTGACATAATGCCAATCATCCAGATAAAAACTGAAGAAAAACAAAAACAATCCTCCAGATGTTTTCTCTAAGTAAATGAATAGGGATTGTTGTTCTTATTCTTCCTTTTTTGGGAATAACTCATGAGGCATAAGAGACTAAGGACCAGATGAAATGTCAGCATCCACAAAGGCCAAGTTGACCCCTTACCAGGAAAATAACATGGGTGATATTGGGCAACCAGGAGAACATAAAGTAATTGGTCACCAAAACCTCACCTTGGAGGGTATGGTAAATTCATTTCTTAGCTCAAATTTCTTACTCCTCTCTCCATCTGTACCTTTAACCATTCAATGCATATAACCTTGATTTCCTCCTATAGGCAGAGTGCACTTTTCTGACCCTTGGTGAAGAGCCCACCACGTGACTTGCTTTGGCCAATAGGGCAGTAGCAGACATTATTCAGGCAGAGGCTTGAGATGTGCTTGTGTTCTGAGCTTACCCACTTGCACTTTTGCAATGGCCGTGAGAGAAACTACCAAGGTAGCCCAGTGGTTCAGAAAAGATGAGAGACTCCTGGGACAGACCTGACCCCAAGCTGCAGCTGAGAGCCAAGCATGGCTCAGATTAGCCAGTTTACAGCTAACTTCAGAAGTGTCTGAGAGAAAAAAATAATCGTGTTTTAAGCCACTGAGTCTTACAGTAGTTTGTTACACAAAACTATTATGGAAATAATTGACCTCTACTATAGAGTCGGGTCAGCTTGGAGTTGAGGTAGATGTCTATAAAAATGAACATGAAGAATTGTCTCCACAAATTCACGGACCTGAATCTATCTCTCCAGATTCACTACCTAATGTCTTCCTTTTTGCTTTTTTGTCTGTTATAATACCCTATCTCTATTTTTGAAATATGCCAAGCACTTTCATACCTCAAGTCCTTGAACATGCTATTTTCTCTCTCTGTACAACTTACTCCTCACCTCCACCTGTCTCCTGAATTTCTTAACATAGCCATTACCTTCTCAGCTAATGGGACATCTTTGTCCTCAAAGTATGTTTCCAATGGCTTTAAAGAGGGTATTTAAAGTATATTGACCTGCAGATCAGTAAAAATGACTCCATCAATGCAAACATAATTTATACAATGTTTCTTAAGTTTGAACAGGATCTAAATGAACATATATGCTACAGCATAGTTTCATGGTGAAAATACTCAGAACTATAATATAATAAAGCATTTTTCCAGCAGCATATATTTTATTGATACAAATATTTGCACACATTTATGGGGTACATATGTGATATTTTGTTACATGCATAAACTGTATAATAATCAAGTTAGGGTGTTTGGTGTTTCCATCACCTCAAATATTTATTATCTCTATGTGTTAGAATTATTTCAAATCTTCCCTTCTAGCTGTTTTGAAATATACAATACATTGCTGTTAACTACAATCACCCAACTCTGCTATCGAATATCAGCACTTATTCCTTCTGTCTAACTGTGCATTTGTACCCGTTAACCAATCTTTTTTCCTCCTTTACACCCACACACCCTCCCTATCTTCTGGTATCTATCATTCTATTCGTGAGGTCAACATCTTTAACCTCCCACCTTTGAGCGAGAACATGGGATATTTGTCTTTCTGTGCCTACCTCATTTAACTTAACATAATGATATCCATTCCCATCCATGTTGCTGAAAGTAACATATTTTATTCTCTTTGATTGCCAAATAATATTCCATTGTATATACATATACCACATTTTCTTTTTTTGTTTGTTGAGGGATACTTAGGATGATTCTATATCTTGGCTGTTGTTAATAGTGCTACAATAAACATAAGCATGTAAGTATCCCTTTGATATACTGATTTTTTTTTTCCTTTGGATAAATATCCAGTAGTAGAATTGCTGGATCATATGGTAGTTCTATTTTTATTAATAGTTTTCTGAGAAATCTACATACTGTTTGCCATACTGGCTGTACTAATTTATATTCTCACCAACAATGTATGAGAGTTACCTTTTCTCTGCATCCTCACCATCATTTATTATTTTCCATTATTTTGAAAATAGCTATTCTAACTGGAGTAAGATGACGAATCATTTTGATTTTGATTTGCATTTCCCTGATATTTAGTGATGTTGAACATTTTTTCATATGCCTCTTGGCTATTTGTATGTCTTCTTTAAAGAAATATCCATTCATGTTCACTGTCCACTTTTTAATGGGATCATTTGAGCTTTTATATTGTTGACTTTTTTATTGATCTATATTGATCTGTGCTTTCTTTTTACTAATCATAAAATAAACAAACTTGCCAAGACTAAGGAAATGGGAGGAAACCAACACACAGGAAACTCAGATTGCATTCTTTTTATCCATGACAACTTTGCAGAATATGAAAAATGTTGAATTACAAAAATGAGATAAGAAAACAAGAGGAAAATGAGTAGAAGAAGGGAGATAAAGAAGAAAGAAGGTTGAGGGAAAGAGAAAATGTTAGAACAACAGAAAACCCAACAAATATATGTATCTTCAATGCCACTGCTTCATCATATAGCTGTATCATGAACATTAGTTTGATCACATGAACAACTCAGATATTCGTGCACGAATGTAATTTATAATTGTGCTATGCATTACTCATTATTTTCTTTTCTGTTTGCAAATAGCCATAACTGAGTTTAGTTTTTAGCAGTTTTGATTCTAAACATATCATATACCATAAAAAATATTTTGGTGTTTTTTTTCTGGTAGTGTAGAAAGCAAAGCCAGATATCATGTGAATCAGAGGCAGTCATTTGGATGGAGTACAAGAAAACCCATGAAAATTAACAGTAAATCTTTTTCTGTGCTCACAAACTGGAAAAAATGGAAATGGTATAAAATGTTATAAAATGCACTACTACTAAATAAGTAATGCAGGTACATCTTATTGACTATGCATGAGCAAATGACCAAAGTAAAATACACTGTTTAGCAAAAAGAGACTTAGAGCCCAGGGTATAAGTCTCATCCCAAAGCGTGTCTTCCATTTTCTTCATCATGTAAATCACTCTTAGATAGAAACCTAGGTGCTCCAGGTGGAACCCTTACAGGACATTCCCTTATGAAATGATTCGGAAACAAGGGATTTCTCCTCTTCTGATCTCCGTTCACAATTATCATCTAAGTGCCCATGCAGAAATTAATCTTATGCATTATGTGTGTCAATGTGTTGTTTTGAATGATATTACCCTTGTTATGAGCATTCAACTTTTCATATCTGTGTGTCCTGCTTTCCAACTAGCTTGTAATTTCTTTGAGAAAAGAGTCCATATTTTGTATGTCTATCTACACATCTACATCAAAGAATAATATAATAAATGCTTACTAAACTAAAAAAAGTCCTTTGATTTAGAAAGTTTTACTCCCAGAGAATGTAGAGTAAAATATTGAGGAAGCACTGGGAGAGTCCATTATTTATTCATCAGATATCCACATAGTGCTTATCAGGGACCAGCCACCAATGTGTTAATATGTTTGAACAATAGACTAACTCACATAGTCTTTGTCACAACCTAATTAGATGAATTCTATTACTATCATTCCCATTTTATAGATGAAGAAGCTGAGGCATATGGAAGCATTTTTGTCAACAGATAATAAATAGCAGATCCAGAATTCAGACCCAGGAAGTCTAGCTCTTGAATCTGTGCTTATTCCAACCACTACACCTGCTTCCTTAGATGGTCATGCTGTGCTGCCTACTGTAGTTGTTCTTTACCTCATGCAAGTCTTGGTTACTGGTCATAATACTGTCATCTATGGTTTTGATTGTGAGGTTTCTTAGACTAGTTTGTTTCTCATTCAATATGGGACACACTTGCAAAAGCACTTCCAATGATATCTTACCATCAGTCTTGTCAATTTCTTGCTAACAATTGCCATTGTTGCTTTGATGCTGCTAAGCTACTACAGTTCAATTTGCAACAGTGTTACCTACTCTGTTCCCTTTTGTTATTGTTTAGTCATTGAGGATAAATACTCTTATTCTAGTTTCTTTTTCTCTATTCTGACTATGTGTACGGTGTTGATGCCTTTTGATGGAAAATAGAACACCAAGAACTTCTATTTTGGCGTCAGTTTTAGGCCTCATAAAAACAAACCTGCATCAGGCTCTCCCTGTCTCTACGTTACAGCCAAGACGGGAAATCATCATCATATCCTCAATCTGCTCCCAGAAGCTACTCAGCAGCTCCAGCCAAGCTGTCCTGAAACAAGAGTTCACCCTGAGAATCTGCATCTATTAAAAGCAGTCTTTTAAATTCTCCTCTGTGCTAATAAACAAAGGTCCATTGTAAAGACGTTTGCAATGGAAGTAGAGAGACAGTGTCCTGTGTAAATGCTGCCATCTCATTCTTCTTGGCCTGCCCGCTAGCCACAGGATGCCTTTCGTTGCCTCCAATTGCCAGAGCATCTGTATAATGCAAGTAGATTTGACGTGAGCCAGAAAAGAAAGGGACCAGGGGACAGGACAGCCATTGTGGAGGAAACCTCTTAGCGAGTACCCCCTGTTGAGGGTGAAGAGAAAAATGATCAAACAAGTCTCCTCTAAGAGGACGTGTAAAGGGCAAAGATTTCTGTATTGAAATATCTGAGCAACTCTTAACGCAGTGTGGAGAAACTGACAACTAGCACAATGCCTCATTTATGCAGGCCAACCTACTTTATTTAACAATATTGCATATGCATTTAAGGTCAACTAGTCATTCTGGCCATCATCCCCACAGTCTAAGTGGAAGAATCACAGAATACATGTGAAGCTCTTACCCAGGCAAGTTCTGTTCTTGGTAGCCCTTTAAAGGAGTGGGAATACTTTGCAGGAATCTCATGTTGCTTAAAATTGCTAATGGCTAAACACTATTTTAACTTAAAATCTCTGTCCTCTGTGTGCACAGGGCATAAAGTTGAGAATTGACATGGCAACACATATTATTCACTCTATAAACACGTACTGAGCACATACAATGGCTGGAAAGGAAATAAGTCATAGACTATGTTCTCAAGAAACTTCACTCGCCGTCTAGTAAACAAGAAGCATAAGCAGATAATCATAATGCAATGTCAAAAGGTGTGTTACCAAAGGGTGAGTTCCCAGTGTGTTATAGACAAATAGACAAGGAATGTACATCTCAGTCTTAGAAGAGGGAGGGAGGTCAGGGTGGGCTTCATGAAGGAGCCAAAGTTTATAAATTTACCTTTAATGGGTATATCCCTATCATGGAGTCCCTGCTTGGAGAAATTATGTTACTAATAGTTTGACGTGTTTCACATCAAGCCTTTAATATCTCACTTGCCTTTCTGATGCTATCACTAACAATGCTTTCCTGTCTACAAATATGGTTGGAACTGTTGCCATCAAAACCTGTTATAAAAGGGTTGAAATAGGTCAACCTCGTTACATTAGTTTTCCAATTAGAAACATCCAGATTCAGGACACCTCTGTCTGTCTTTCTTCTGTACTCAGTACTTTCTTTGCCTGATTATCTCCCCTTACTCTCGCTTTTATGTTTATTTCTATTTGTAATAACTTTTTCTCTTCTCTCTCTCTCTCTCTCTCTCTCTCTCTCTCTCTCTCTCACACACACACACACACACACACACACACACACACACATCATACTTGGGTGATTATAATACCTAGAACTTGTTCTATTCATCCCTTAATTAGTTGCCAAACACAAAAAGATAAATTAGGAAAAAGGAACAAAGTCAATGGGGTTATTTTAATCTTAGTAAAAGTAGTTCTGGAGACAGGAATGATAGCTGCATTTGTGTTTTAATTCCCAAAAGTTTTTATCTGTTGTGTTTATTAAAAAGTCCAACCTATGGTTTCCATTATATTCTCTGGTGAAATGAAGATGCCAAGCTGAGACAGAAACCAAAGAAGATGGGGTCAGTACAGAAAATAAAGAAGAGATGTAGTTAGTATTTCAAAAAGCCAATTGAACAGGCACTGTTCAGAGTCCTTTTTGTACAGTAAGATACTTAATCCTCACCACTGTCTTATGAGACCAATACCATCATGACCATCTTCATTTTACAGATGATAAAATGGAGGCGTCTTACTATTAATAGAGAATATTAACCTTATTATTAGAAGGGTACTGCTAGGTTTTGACATACACTACATTGTAATATCAACTACATAGTGAGGAAGAAAAAAAAAAATGGACAAGGCATAAAACAGTGAAGATCTAAATGGGGAGGGATTTGCTGTAATGAGGACCTAACACCAAAATCTTTAATCATGTGACCAAGTTCAAGTTCATACCCCTTGTCACACACAAGACAGCCAATAAGTGGAGAGGCAAGATGTTGGGGCAAGGAAAGCGACTTCTATTCAGAAAGCCAGCAAACCCAGAACATGGTGGATGAATGTCCCAAAGAGCCATCTTAAGTTAGTATGGATTTTAGGCTTCTATTTAGCTTAAGGGAAGGGGAGGAGTTCAGTTGCAAGAGGTGACTGAGGACCTCAGACATCTGGGCATCAGGGAGGGTCTGAGGATGGTGTCAAACTTCTTTGCTCTTGGCCAGTTAACTTTAAAGAATGAAGATCAGGATGTTCCTAAAATTCTTTATCATACCATTGTTACTTGTGTGTATACTTTTCTTATCTCCCCAGCTGTTAGTTTTGGAAAAGGCCTGGTTGTCACCTTTCTTCTAGCCTATGTGCAGAGTTAAGCAGGAGCTTTTAACCTAAAGGATATTATTCTGAAGGATAAGGAACAAAATGGAACTAGTTATGTGAAACTTCCCTTCTACTGTTATGTCACCTACATTTTTACCAAAACACCCTAACTTGCTTTCTTAAAATCATCTTGGAGCTTAGAGAGTCAAAGTAAAATAATACTTCCAAGTATCACTCCATCACATAGTTTTCATAAACATTAAAGATATTTTTGTTCCTGACTTCCTCAAATTTAGGTGGAGTCATTTCTCAAGAGCATTTATTCTATTTTTGCACATCTAGATTAATTAGAAAGCTTATCCCTATATTAAATAAACTCCAATACAGCACTTTGAACAGCAGCTGCTGCATTATAAGAGCTCAACATGTTAGCTCTATTATTATTATTACTAATAACAGGCAGTTTAATTAGATGCCATCATATATACATACCTTATGTTTTCAGATGAAAAAAAAAGTGTATTTCTTAATCTCTCGGTTGTTGACACACCCTTGTATTAGCCAGCTTTTATACCATAAGGAAAATTAGCCAAACAGCACACAGAAGGAGTTGTTTGCTGCTGGGTGACAGATGCTACAATAATGTTCCTTCTAATTAACTAATATCAAAATCCACTCATTCATAAACTGTCGCTATCACCAGCAGGACAAATATGTTTTTCAAGCATAATGTTGACAATATGCCAGTCAGTAATGTTCGCATAACATGGCTTCGGCTTGACCAAACAGACCCTCCTCAATGCAGAGCAGGTGCAGCTAGAACTGCACCCATCAGACCCATTGGGTTCCTGGACCAACCTGAGCTGCAGAGCACAGAACATTCCTCAGGTTTATGGAGAAGAAAAGAGAAGACATTTTGCAAAGGCATTTGGCATCCTTCACTAAAAGAATCTACCTGGAGACAAAGAAGAAGGACTGGAGTCGACTGAAATACAAATGCAGGGTTACCCTCTGGTGATCCAACAGAAATAAGCCAGGAGTCTGAATTATTTATCATCAGCCCTCAGTGCCCTGCACGCCCCCACTGGCTTTGTTATGCAATGATAGTTATTGTGCTGGTTGCTAGAGAATCCGGCAAACAAGCTGCTATTCTTAAAACTAGTCTGGAAAATATTCATTTCAGTTTGGGGAAAGACTTTTTAAATGGCTGTCAGGAACGCATTTGAAGTGGAATGAAAGGATACATTGAATAGAGCTTCGATTTTCAGTTTCCTATCAGGAGAGGGAAAACAAAAGAAAACATTGTTTTTCAGAAAACATCATTTCATTGTCATTGTAATGAGCAATTCAGGCCTTCTTTTTTTCCTGCCTGGGGCCACCTTTTGTCACAGTACATTTTGCATATTAAGTAGGGGGAAAATAATCTTAAATTAATAACTGCACAAAAGATTATGTTTTTGGTAGGAAAGGAGTATTCATGCTTAGAGTTTATCATGCATTTAAAATGGATATTTAAACCTTTAAATCTAATGCTTTTTTCTTATTAAAAAAATCACCTAGTGCCTTACACTTTCCCCTTACTTTCCAAATCTAATTGCAAATCTGTCTACATGTGTAATACAGACACATGTAGAAGTACAGAGCTGTTAGACCTAGTGGCACTTAGGGAAAGCCCACATCACTATAATAAACCTAAAATGCTGCTGGCAAGATCTCCCTAAATATTGACCCTGTCTGCCAGAAATGCCACAATTCAGTTTTCACTAATTGGGGTCTTTAATTAATTTGCTTATTTTAGATTTACTGCTAATAACAGTAACAGCTGTTTACCAAGCACTGACTCTGGGTCAGACACCAAGCTAGAATCTTTCTATACCTTTAATATTCACAAGTGCTTGCAAGATAGGTATTATTAGTCTCCACTTAAGAGGTAGACAAAGCTCAGAGAGCTTAGATAACCAGCATAAGGACACGCAGCAAGTTACCTTTAGGGCTAGAATCCCATACCCACCTTGGCGTCTCTGTGGTCAGCACCCGCTACACTACAGCCCTGTGTCCTGTCCTGTATGGCCGTTGGTAAAGGTGGAAATCGTCTACACCTCTACAGGCCAATGTTAGTCAATTCCTAACATGTGGCTATTGAGCAGTTGGAATGTGACCAGCCTGACTGAGGAAACAAAGTTTTATTTCTATTTAATTTTAGATAATTTAAATATAAATGGACACACATGTTACTGAAAGCTTGGCAGTTGTCCTCAAGGTTGCACCAGGAGAACAGGAACAAGTGGTGTGAAGAGAAGGAAAGAGAAGTTTATTATCTTGCTGGCAAAGGAGGGAAAATGGCAGACTATCATCTCGAAATCCAAATTCCTGCACATAAGAAGAAATACAGAGCTTTTAAAGGGAGGGCCCTCAGTTCTAGGCTATTGTCATTCATGATTCTTATTGTCCCATCTCTGCCAAAGACAAAACCTGAGAACTCTGCCCACCTGGGAGGCCCACCTGGGAGGCCCACCTAGACCTCCACTGGCCAGGGGCAAGGCCTGGGATGGAGCCGACAGTTCAGCTGAGCTATCTCCTGCAGCACAAAGAACAAAAGACATTCCCCTGCCCCCTCCTGACCACTTGCCCAAGGCAGGGATGCAGACTTCAGTTCCCCAAAAGAGTGGGGGAAGTTTTAAAGAGACAGAAACCATCTTTTGCTGTTGTTTTTTTTTTTTCTGGACCACTCCCTCTGTTACACACACACCTGGCTAGTCACTACTGTATTAGAAAGTGCACCTCTAAAACTAATAAGAATTTGTAAGTCAGAGGATATCTACCATGGTCTACTTAAGAAGGATGACTCTTGGACTGAATGATCTTTGACTGGTACCATCTCATTTGTATTTTTTTCCCCATGAAATTCAGTCATTGTTGGCTGTGGACTCACAATGAGAAGCACCCTTTATCCTTGAGGAGTGAGTGTCCAGGGGGGTGCCTGCCACTCCCCCAAGTCTGCAAGTAGATCTGGTTCACTCTGCCATACCCCCCCCCCCAGTACTAGCACTCATAGGCCTCACCAGCAGCCCATCATTTCTCCTGTCCACTGAAATGCTGTGCATACACAAAATTAAATATCCAGCTCACCAACCCCATTAGTTTTCCAAATACTGAAGGAAAGACACTTCAGCACTCCCTCTCTAAAAATATGATCATTTCTTTTTCAAAGCATTATTAAATATTATATGCTTATACTAGCTTAAGATGAGCTTTCAGACTTTAGAACTTCTTAATAAGAGTACCAAGTGTTTCTCAATGTCTACTTAAGTCAAACATCCAGCTCACTTAATCATCACTGCAGTTCTATGAGGTAAATATTCATATACCTCATCCCACCACCCGCATTTCACAAATCAGGAACTTGTGTGATGAACTTCAAGGTCACAAACTTTTCCCACTTCTCCACCCTGTCATTAGCTTCCAAACCTATCATTGTTTCCTATTTCTGCTGCATGTTCGTCTTGGTTATGGGACATACATATGGCACATAAAGAGAAACAATTAGACAAGTGTCAATACAAAAGCAGCCCTGGTAGAAGGCCCTTATAGAATCCTAATCATCTCTAGATCACTGCTGGCAGAACAAGGAAAATGTGTAGAAGTTAAAACCCAATTGAACTTATTTGGATTAAAACTGAAATCTGATTATTGCTAAAGATAAACTGCTGAGACTGCATGAATGACAATAAAATTAGATTAATGAAAAGATGAGATTTGATTAACTACTTAGGATCATCCATCAAGATTTCATGTGTTAAACTCGATTCTATTAGGTAAGGAAAAAAAATACCAACTCCGTATAATATTATGCTCTTATTATGCATCCTTGTAGTACCACATTTGCTGAGCACTCTAAGTTAAACCTAAAGGTCTAGAAAAATGCTTTCTCAAAAGACCTGCAGCAGCAAGGAAGAAAAAGACAACATTTCATCCACCCACCACATAGTTCTCAAATTTCTCTACCTGAAGCTGATAACCAGGAGCAAACTTGCATTTGCATTTGGATTGATATCTAGGATTTCCAAGCTCTTTTAAAGGGAAAGATGTTATCAAGAAATTGTATCTCAGTATGCAGAATTTCCATTTCTTCATGGGAAAGTAAAGGATAGAAACAAGTATTCTCTGGGTTTTGTTAAAGGCTAGTAGATCTATAGATTCTTTTCCACACTCAATGTTTTACCTACAGAATGTTATTTAATGTGAAGTGTGCGCGTATGTCTATGCAGTTATACATCTTTTATTCTAACTCTCACCCTTGTGCCTCCTAAAAACTGACATGCTTGCAACCATAGATAGGAACTACATTTTTAAAAATTAAGAGACAGATAGTAAGAGATTATTTTGCCTTTATCAACTTCCGTTAATTTTTTCAGATGACATTTTTAGCACAGGTGTAAAAGTATATGGTTTCTCAGTCTTTTAGATTACATTTCCAAAGTGTAGTACTGCTTCCCTTCATCCTAATTTTCTGAATAGTGATAGGAAAGCAATCCAAATATTACTGGCCTATTTTATCTCAGCACCTGTGACATTGATTTCCTTATATATCAAGTATCTTCTTTTTCCCTAAGTCTATATCCAACTACATGACTGTAGCTAGTCAGTGCTTTGCACCCTTCTTCACATATAAAGTCTCCATCTCTGGGAGTGCTCAGAGTCTGTCTAGGGAGCCATTGCAAATGAAGATAAATTGACATTATGCCTTGGGAGCTCTGGTCAGAAATGCAATTTTCAAGAAGATGGTGACTAGCCTCCAAAAGTATTCATATCAATGAAACATGACAGGTGTCACCAGGAACAGAGATCCCAGGCAAGGGGAAATTAGAGCCTCTCATGTCCCTATTCAGCTGTGGTTTCCTAATTGCAGTTGCTGGCATTAATTGATGCTGGTGCCATTTTTGATCATGTGGACTGTCTTGAGTGGCTTGCATTTCCAAAGGGCTTGACATTCTGAGAGCCACAGCATGTTTGAATCAAATTTGCTTTCAACGTGCCATGTTCAAGAATCTTCTTCCGAAGGTCATTAATGAAAACAGCCTGAGCAAATCCATCGCCCCTTGAAATTGCACATGCCACCTACGACACCATTCATGGCTTATTTCCTACAGCTGTGAGAGTTGCAAAGAGTCTAATAATTTATCACTGTGGCTGTAGAGTTGTATAACCACACATCTATTTCTGATAGTGGTTTGCCTCCCAAGTGATATTATAGTGCCCTCCTTTAGGTATGCTGCAGGGGGCAATTGCATTTAGCAAATGCCTTTATTGGTTTGAATGAGACAGAAGTAATTTGAAGTTGCAAACAAGATTTCTTCTTTAAGGGCAGAGTAACTCTTATGATTTTAGATACAGCACAAAAGTTTGTCATAAAGAAAGAAAGGAAGCCCATCTTGTTTCTTCTATTGTTCTTAGATGTAGTTAAGAAAAGGAATTTAGCCTCAAGTGCCATGTGTTTTTTCAGGAAACATGTAAATCCAGTTCTCATGAAACATGCTGCTCCATTAACCACGGGTGACCTCTTGTTGGTCCTATTGGTGACTTATACAATTCTCAGGATCCAGGTGTGGGCATGAGGGGAACCTTCCCCTTTGCCCTGGAAGGTTCCCTGAAAGATAAACTCGCAATAATAAGAGATTAATAAGAAAAAGAGATTTATTTACTATACTCACAGAGAGAATCACAGAGGCATTACCCAATATCCTGATGGGGTCCAGAAATTTCTATACCCTCATTTCAAAAGGAGGGGAGATGAAGATAATTCTGTTGAGGGGTAATAAATAGTTACTAGGGAGGATGAGTAGATACTTGGGAGAATGATTGGAAGGGGGAAAACAGATTGACTTGTTACAGCAATTCTCTTTAGAAATTAAATTAACCTCAGAGACAGGTATTATATTTAAAATGATTTGGGCCAGGTCTGGTTGTATGCTTGATCTTCTTTCCTGTAATATATTGAGATAACAGGGAGGGGAAGGGAAGTCAATTGTTCTTTTTGAGGGGTCTGGTTTTTTATAAAGAAAAAGAGAAAGTCCCTTCTGTTAAGTAGTTAGATTCCAGTTCTCCTAGGGATGAAAGTGGGCCTTAATCCCATCTCAAGTGACTGACACACCTGGAGGAGGAGGGAACACTCCACCAATCTGCCAATCAGAACTTAGCATATGAACTGCAAAAGAATGCAAGGATTCTTCTCTAGCCCACAGGCCAAGCAGCATAGGCATGAATCCAATAGTGTCTGGAAAGTGAGCAAGAGTAACTGCCTTTCAGAGAGGCTCATGGGAGATCCACAAGCATAAAACTCCCAACTGTCCATCAAAATCGTTCCATGATAATGTCTGAACCACAGGAAGGTCCCTATCCAGACACTATAAAACAAGACTCAGAACATAACCAAGCTCTCTTTTGCTATAACAAGGGGTCTGGTCATCATCTGTGGCATATATATCTTACTCTGTAAACCTACATCTTGCTCTTGCTGTATAATCCTATTTTTCTCTCTTGAATAAACCTCATTTTCATGCTTACCTTTCAGTATTATCTGGTCATTCTTGGGCTAAGAGTGCACCAAGAACCAACATTTCAGACTGTGACCTGACACTTCCAAGGCCTGTTGATCTCTAAGGGCCTTTAATTCAAAATACTCTTTATACAACAAAACATTGAAGGGGGCTTTCCCTCCCTCTGCATAAACCTTACTGATCCAAAAGATCAAGTGGGGCAATTGACTTCCCTTCCTCTCCTGTTATCTCAATATATTGCAGGAAAGAAGATTAAAAATGCAACCAGACTTGGCCCAAATCATTTAAAACATAACACCTGTCTCTCAGGTTCATTTACAAGTCAATCTGTTTCCCAATCTATTTATCCTCCCCAGCAACCTCTTATCTACCTATATTCCTCATTTTCCTCCCTCCCCTTTAAAAGATATGTATAAAAATATCTGAACTTCATTGGGATATTGGGTAATCACTGTGTGATTCTCCCCATGCACATGGTATTGGCAAATAAAACTTCCCCTTATTAATATTAATCTGCCTTAATTGCGAGTTGATCTTTCGGCAAACTTTTGGGGAAAAGGGCAAGTTTCTCTTCACCCCTACAATGTTTTAACAAACCTGCTCTTTTAGAACAAAGTATATATTTCATGAATCTATGAAGTAACAAAAATTTGATATCCAGTTGATTAAAAAGTGTATAAATACAAAAGCAAATTATATCACCAAAACATCTGTATCTGTATCATTCATAATATTCTGAAATAAAATAAATAAATATATATATTTTTAAAAAATACAGATTATTGTTCGCCTGCATGAGCAGACTGCAAACATGAGTAGATAGTTGAATATGAACCTCTAATTCTCCTAGAAAGAGAGTAACCTGGCTGCCATGGTATCCATGACATCTCCTTTGTGAATGAATTCTACATATTTCTTCTGAATGCCCACTAGGTGATTTATGAAAACCAGTGCTATCCTTGGCCACCACAAATGCATTTGTGTCTAAGGTCAGTGATTGTTTCTGCAGAATTTCAGGCTCTTTTTTTCTAGTCTCTCTTCCTCCCCAGCAGTAGCTGCTCTTGAGAAATTTCCTCCTCCTTTCCTTCCTTGGGGAACTGAGCAGGATACTAAATTTCTTTCATGAAGAGGTTTCCAGGAGACAATAGAAGAGTTGGATGGTACACTTAAAAAAAATCAGTGACAAACTATTTTACAGGCACCTTTGATTGTGGAAAATAAGGCCCTCAAAAGCATCTTAAAGTTTAGCATAGAGATCATGGGAAAATGTAAGATGTTATGTCTCTTCACATTGGTTCCACTGTCCCCTTTGCCCTTAGGTAAAGCAAAAACATAGTATAACAAAATATTAAAGTATATATTCTCTTTGAAATTGACCAGGAAGAGAGAAATCCTTTGGGGAGTAAATAGCATCCAAGGAAAAACCTCATTACTCAGTGTTGTGGAGATAAATGAGCTTTCTGATAAGGTAGCAAGTGCACATCTGGGTCTACCAGATGTACACTCTAAACTGTGTGTGTGTGTGTGTGTGTGTGTGTGTGTGTGTGTGTGTGTGTGTGTGTGTGTGTGTTTAATATAGGAAGCCCATGCTCCCTGAATATCTGTATTTATCTAATCTTATTTATATGAGATGTCCTTTTATGGCATTATCTTTTGAAATTTTAAAACATATGCATGCAAAAATGAAATATAAAAGAATGAGGTAAAAGACAAGTATATCTAGAAGCTTTGATATTTTACTACTGCAACTAGATGTATCATCTTGTGCATACTTGGAGGATACACATATCCCACATATTTTGGAGCACTGATTCCTAAATCTTTACCTGCCAAAGGTGTCAACTTTAGTTTTGAATATTGTATATTGCACTGTTACTTTTGTAGTCTATAGGCAATGCTGCACGTATAATGATTGCTGGTAACCGAAGAAATGACTTTTGATTTCTTCCAAATGGTTTGGTAGCACTGATTCAGCCATGAAACTTTTACTTTTTCCTGTTAATATTAAGACTCCGTCATGTAACTTGTAGTTTCCTCTCTTGCAAAACCATAGTTTCCTCTCTTGCAAAAAGATATGCAACTAAATGTTTCTGAGTAAAATGCAATAAAAAGACTCTGACCATTGCAGTTTGGAAGGACCCTTAGGTGAAGTATGATGATACTCCCACTCCATACCTGGACAGATATCCTTAGAGATTTCCATGGCAACATGGGAGTAGCAGAACCCAAAGCAGGCAAGGTAATGTAAAAGAGGGCTCATGTGAGTAAATGGAGTCCTCAATTGACTTTACCAAACCTGTGTAAAAGGTGAGCACAAAGACAAAGTGTGACACACAGCTAAAAACGTGGCTGGTCAAGTTCTTGAGCAGGAATAAACAAGTTGTGGTGATAGGAATCAGAGGGGTTCTGACTTGGAGGAGACACAGAGGAATTTTCTTGGGTGATAGAAACACTCCGATTCTTGATTGGGTTGGTAGTTACCATGAGTGTAAGAATTTGTCAAATTTTGTTGGACTGTACACTTAAAATCTGTGCATTTTATTGTATGGAATTATGCCTCAAAAAAAGTTTAGCCAAAGCAAGCAAACAAAACAGGCAGGTAAATACTGAAAAAAAATATGAAATAAAGAAATTAGAAAGCTAAAGTGTGAGGCAGGTCAAATGAAACATTTTGGGTGCCATTTTGCTCTGTGAAGCTTCTCCTTTGCTCTCATGAACAAACAGCCCTTGCTTTTAGAGCCGAGTGCTCTTCTGCATTTTGAAGTGACCGAGTTAGGACAGCAAGAAAACTGATGTTAGGATATCAGTACTTTTTCAGTATTTTGTGAAATGTGTGTTTAAGAGACAGAATAAACCTTGTTAGTGATAATACACTCAATTCAGGAGAAACCATACATTTTTAAAGACTGACTGATCATGTGTCCCTAAATTCTCACAGCTTGGATGCTGGATTAATTCTTTAATGATTAAAAATAAATAAAATTGATCGATTATTTCGAACATGCCAAGTCCTGCGTTTTAAATACATCATTTTATTTAACCTTCATATAAACCTTCAAATACTTTTACTATGCCCATTTTGCTGATGAGAAAACTATGAGAGGTAATTTAACAAAGTTCTTACCTCAGCTAAAGATAGTGGCCTTGTGACATAAAAATCCATGCTCTTAAACACAATATTTCGAGTTTTTGACTAAAGGAGAGTAAAGAAAATACAGTGCCTATATTCACGGAGTTAAAACATAGAGCAGAAACCAAACGAAATCTATTTTTCCTGTGGATAATTCCCATAGTGATTTCTCATTATGATGCTTTTGGATGACCAATCTCTACTTAATGAACCAGCCAGGTAAACTTCTTTGATCTCTTTAAAATGCTGTCTATAAAATGTGTTGATTTATGTCTCTGACACATGCTCACCTCCTGTAAGGAGACCACTCTACATGCTTAAACTGTCCTGCTCCCAACAGATAAAATGAATATTTACCCACAGTCCTTTGGGCTTATTAAAGTTCTTATTGTAATTATAAAAATTTTTAATTATAAAGAAAATTATTAAATATAAAGAAATAGGATGCGAAAGACAGATAGTTTTTGTTCTACTGAAAACCAGAGCTCTTGCTTTGTAGAATCCCAATCCAGGTAAGCCACTTAGATGCTATACTTATATGTGTTTATGTTAATCAATAAGGAAAGACAGAAAACTAATTAAAAATTGGTAACTTTACCAGGCATTCAATGAAAGAGGATACTAATATGAAAATGTAGCCAATCACCTTATCAGGGAAATATGAAGTCAAATCATGATGCCATGCTGCTACATGCATATCTGAACAGCTAAAATAAAAATGACTGACAGTACTGAGTGCTAGTGATGGTGGACACATAATAGCTAGAAATCTCAAGGCACTATGGGAGTATAAATTAACAAAACCACTTTGGAAAACTGACAGCATCCCTAATTGTGAAAATTATATACCCTACGATCCAGCAATTCAAGTTCAAGGTATATATCTAAGACAAAGATACCAGCAGACACATACTGGAATGTATATAGTAGGACTATCATAGCAAAAAGTGGGAAGGAACCCAAATGTCTGTTAAAAATAGAATAAAATTGTAGTTTAGTTATATAATGGAATGGTTCAGAGCAATAAAAATGAGCACATTATGCTTACACCTAACAACCTGAATGAGTCTTTAAAGTTGAGCAAAAGCAGCAAGACACAAAATAATATACTCAAATGATTTCATTTAAATAAAAGTAAAACACAGATGAAAATTATCTCTGGTTACAGAACTTTGAATATTTATTATTTTTTGGAGAATGATAGGGAAGTGATTAGGAAGGGGACAGGAGGGGCATTGGGGAGGCTGACAACATTTCGTCTCTTGATCTAGGTAGCAGTTACGAAAGTGTGTTCACCTGGAAAAATATGTCAAAAAATTTAAATTCACACTTATGTTGAGTATATTTTCTTCATATATTCAGTTTTAAAAGCTTATTCAAAAAGAATTATTTTCAAATAATGTCTGAGGAAAAAGTAGTCAATAAAAGAATGGGTAGAAAATGTGAACATAGATGACTACAACACTCAGATTGTTGAGCAAATGTCTATACCTTTTTCCTCCCCTTTAAAGCAACTGGAGCTGCAAAAGAATGCATTATGAATAAGATGTGTGTAAAAAAGAATGTGGAATCAATACAAACTCAAAGAAAAGTCTATGACTCTACCTCAGAATATTGTCAAATTCATATGCAGGTGTATATTTTACATTAATATAAAATAATTAAGTTATTTAAAGTATATATGGATTACATCTATTTTTATCTTTTTGTTTTGTTTTAAGACAGGGTCTTGCTCTGTTTTCCAGGCTGGAGTGTGATGGTGTGATCAGAGCTCACTGCAGCCTTAAACTGCTGAGCTCAAGCCATCCTCCTACCTCATCCTCCCTAGTAGCTAGGACTACAGGTACACACCACTGCACTCAGCTAATTTTTCTTGTTTTTTGTAGAGTTGGGATCTCCCTATGTTGCCAAGGCTGGTCTTGAAGTACTGGCCTCAAATGATTCTCCCACCTTGGCTCCCCAAATTACTGGGATCACAGATGTCAGCCACTGTGCCTGGCCTCTTATGCTTTACATACATATACTTGCTTTGATCAACCAACTGTCAGACCTAGAAGATCTAAAAGTAGGGCATAAAAGCTTTTCCTATATTGACAGACAGAAACCTATAATCTCTAGAGTCTCAGAAATCCTGACTCTCTAGGTCCCTTATCAATCAGACATTAAACACTTACATACATTCAATTGTTCTTTTCTAATGAAGAAGTAGATCTTTATATTAATATTTGATCTGGAAAGTCACTAGGTGTAGTAGTAATTTAAAATTACAAAAGCTTTGGCATTTTCCTTTCCTTTCATAACTATTTGACATCTGCTAGCTTTCATGTTTCTGAAAATGGTAATCTGTCCCTTGGAAATTTATTCAGAAAAAAGTTAATAATGATGTAAGACTTTATTAGTAAGTGGGAAATACAACAAAATTTCCAATAACATATTTTGTAGTGTAAGGGTGGAGAGAAAGCTTCTCTTCTGACCTCTTTCAAGGTCCCCTGAAATGACTGACAATAGATTAATGGGAGAAAAGCCACGACAAATTTATTAACATGCATATGGACACAGTAGTCCTACAAGTATAAGACAAAAAATGGCCAGATGGTTGAAGCTTAAATACCCTCTTTGTAAGGGAAAGAGAAGTGTAGGGGAACTGTAGGCAACTTTAGAGGTGTAGTAAATAATATATAGAGGAAATGAATGGTCCTGGAAGACCAGACAATGGTTTGTAAATGATTATTTTTCAGAACTGAATGGGACTGACAAGTTAGGGGAAGGTGAGGGGCGGAATTGCATTGTGAACAAAGGTTGTCTTATTGCCTAAATAGTGTCCCAGGTAATCTCTCAGAGTTGCCCTCAGAATCGATAAAATGTCTGTGTGGGCATAGTGACAACTTTTAGTCTCTTCTCTGTGATTCATCTTTCTTGCTTATTTAATTCCCTAGGAATAGGGAAGTGTCTTAAGACAATTGCATTTCTTTTGGAAAGAAGTTTCCTTGGTCACATAAGAACCTTCCAGAGAGAGGGTCCCTCTGGATCTGTCTCTGGGAAAGAAACAGGGTCCAGAGACACAGACTGAGGGAAGGTCAGTCAGAACCTTGGTTCTGAGGCTTATTTTCTGAGGCCTTCCAATTTCTTTTAGTTCAAAGTACTTAGCATGCCAGTGTACCATGCTTTGGGGTATCATTCTTTGTACCCCAACAGTAGAGAAAAGTGCCAAATAACCAAATTAAAAAATAAAAATGAATTTAATTTTGTACCACAATAAATACTCAAAACACATATTTTATTGTGATGTAGTTGGGTAAATACAGCTTTTTAAGTTGGAAAAAAAAAATCCATGAGTAAAATTGTCTTTCCCTTCTGGCCATCCCTACCTATAGCTCCAATCTCATATCCCATGAAAAGCTTTCTTGGAATATGAATTTCTAAGGCCTATGTTGTCACGGTCATCTCTCTCTCTCTCATTTCTGCTTCTCCCATACTCTTAATATCTCCTCTGCAGCTATTCCCTTCTGTGCAATACAAACTGGTGGCAGAGACTCCTGTCCTCATTTTTCTCAAAACACACTTTAAAAAGTCTGAATAAACAGCAATGAATATCCAACTCCCTAGGCCTAACTCAGAGTATTTCTCACTGGCAGGTTTTCTACAAAAGTCTCTGATTCTCCCGCAGTGGGATTCTTCCTCCATCTCCCCAAGTTGGCTTCGAGTCTGTCCCTCTGGAATTGCTCCAAAACTGCTCATTTCCCATAGAGAAAAATCTCACTTTCCATTTCTCCACCTCTTCCCACGAAATTCATTTCAGCATTGCCCAGAGAGTTTAATGTAAGTAACTGAATTCACCTTTTACTGTGTTCTTAAACTGACAATTTATTTCCTGGAGGGAAAGTCTGCTGACAGCCCCAAAAGTTACACTTTTAATCTAATGAAAAAAATAATAAAGGCACCCTTAGTTTTGTGATTGTCCTACAGTGCATCAGTCCCAGCCATTCTCAGGGCTCATTCATTTCCTCCCTCTGTTCGCAGAGGGGCTGGCTCTCTCTGCTGACTTGCCTCATCTCCCAGCTCCCCCCTCCCTCTTGCTTGTCTCTCTCTCCATCCTCTCCCCATCAAGGAAGGCCTGGCATGTTCTTCACTAGCTTAGCTGTTTAGTGGCTTGATATACAATCTGGCCCTGGAAATAGAATTTGCATATCTCCCAGACAAAGGTTAAAAGTGCCCCGTGCCTGGGCTTCCCCTTGTCTGTGTCCCAGCCTCTTCCTGCCTGCTCCTTCTCCTACCAGGTGGGCAGGAGAGACGAACGTGCCACTTTCCAAGTTCCAAACCCCGATGGAAGGGAAACGAGGTGTCGAGTGTTTGATGATAAAATGGTGCATCAAAATAATGGATAATCTGAATCCTAAAAATCTGGATAGGAAAATGGACTTTGCCAAGCAGGAGAGTATATTTAATTCAGGCATCTCGATCCAGATTATTCAAAAGAACATTTTAGATGATAACCGTCTTGGGCATTATTAGCTCACGAGACAGGGTGATTTGGGGAACGCGCATAATGGAATGTCTACAGAAATCCTGAAGGGACACCTGGTCCCCAGAGACTTTCAAAACTTTCAACTATTTTCTCTGGGGTTAAAGCTGTATCACCACCATGATTTCTCCTCTGGGCCGTGAAGCTTTGCCTCACACTGGTAACTCATTGCCTTTTTGGTCCATCTTGGGGATTCAGGAAGTGTCTTCCATCAGCTTTGTCATCAGTCTCAGTTCCAGTTCTGTTGTTTTGTAATTGTATGTTATCATGTGTATAACGTCTCGCCCCATACTGAAAGCCATGTGCTCTTTCCTGTGCCACTGAAATGCCTGGTTTGTGCCCTCCTGGTTCCCTTCGAATCAAGCTGAAAGCAGGGAGCAACGGCATCATTGCTCAGAAAACTACCGTCACTGATAACCAATTACAGTGTTAAAAGCCAAATCTTGTAAGCTTCCCTTTCTGCCCCACGGGGATACTGAAAAAAAGGCCTGGTGTGTGGAAACAAAGCAATTACTTAAAATGTAACAAGGCGCATTCCCAAACTAAAACCATGACTCAGCCTGCCCGTGCAGTACTGCCCGTGCAGTATTGATATTTCAGACTTTATATATTTGAACTGAGATTGCAGTTTATTTTTCAAATGCAAACATGTGTTTAATTAGAGCAAAATGTGCATCTCAATAACACTGAATTTTAAGCACCAAGTTCTAAAGTTTATTGATTGATGATTATTGTGGGGAAACACGAGCTCTAATGCATAAATCTTTTGACAGGAGCTGTCTGTCAAAAATAATGATCCTTTTAAAACTCATGAATAAATAATGATGCAGGTCCACTTTACATAAAAA
This sequence comes from Mirza zaza, assembly GCA_008750895.1. NCBI lineage: Eukaryota > Metazoa > Chordata > Mammalia > Primates > Cheirogaleidae > Mirza > Mirza zaza. The sequence goes on along the minus strand of VSMD01102944.1, from coordinate 85,482 downwards.
TACATACTCATTTACACTCTGTCCACTGAAATGAAATATGGTTATTTAAAATAATGACTCTGTGATGGGTGAGTAATGAAACATTATTAATTTAATACACATGGTATTTTATACTCACTCTCACATTACATGCATCTATTTTCAATAGTCACACATTAGGCTATTTTTTTTGAAGACCTCTCACAAAATGTCTGGTACAGAAAATCCTTTCACGGAGGAGATTATGAATTTTAATTCTACCACACTAGGGTCTCATTTTGGTCACAAGCCGGAAAGTAATAACCAGGCTGTCACTGTGGTGATGTTTTATTGTCTGCCCTGACTTGGAGCATCCAGGAGAAGCTACCTCCTTTTCCTCCCATAGGAAAAAACATGAATAGTGGAGAAGGAGAGCCAGAATGCTATTTGCCTTTCTTCATCCTTTCTTTCCCCGTCTGGAATTTGATTCTGTTCATCTGTCTTTTCTCTGTTTTTTTTTTTCTTCTTTTATCCCACCCTCATTTTCCATCTGCATCCTGAGTAAGAGTAAGTGGGTGATTATAATACGTGGCTCTTCTCTGAGGGCTTTCTTCGGTAACTCAGGAGCAGAGAGATAGGAAATTAGGAAAATGATGTTTCACTTTTTCTTTTAGGAGATTTAGGTTTACTCTTCTCCCTTGGATTTTCCAATTGTTTCTTCTTTTTTGTTTTTTCCAGTCATAATCCCACATCAGAAGTGCTGATTGTAGAAAATGGGCTCTGGTCAGGCATGGGGTTGCCCACATTTGAAAAGATGGGAAAAGAGGAATAATTGCTCAGTTTCTTTTTCCTCCATAACTCTAAGCCCCACTGCTCACCTTGGAATCCCAGTCAATTTTCAATAGCCTAGGTTTTGGAATATGAGGAATGCTGACGGCAGTTTCTCTTCACCGTTTCATTGGTGAGGAAACTGAGGCACAAGGAAATGATGTGCAGTGTGTACACATACGTGGAAGCGTTCCTACAGGCAAGCAAACAAACCTTTTGGTAAGAAGCGCAATGCTCATACAAACGACGACCTTTCCCAGACTGATATCGGGGCCTTCCTAAGCACTGCTCCTGATGTCACTGTTTCCACTGTGCCGAGGCAGGTTCCGCTGCGTCAAACTGCCACATGCCATTTTCCAAACTGGGAAATGTCAATGAATGGGGAGAAAAAAAGTTTGTTCTAGATTTTAAATCAGTTTATTTGAGAATCTCAGCCAGTGTTGTTCAGCCTATTAAAAGTTCTCACCTTTGGAAGATGAAGTATTGACTTTTTTTTTTTTTTCAAACTGAAGTCAATCTGGATTTAAGAATCTTGTGAAACCCCTGTGACAATTTTAGATCCCCTGTGTCAGTCGCAATAGAAAGTTCGAGAATTCTGAGGTTGCTATGGGGGCTCTAGAGACAAATAGCAAGTGAAATTAATTTTAAATCTTTGGCTTGAGTCAGCCATTTCTTAAAAATAGATTTGAAGAGTCTTACCTTAAATGCCTTTTAAATGAATGTTTCATAAGAAGACTGATTCAAAGTGCTTCATAGAAATATACATATGGGAACTTCCTGTTTAGATATGCCTTTTACATAATTATAAAGTATCAATTTAAACATCATACAGACATATGTCAAGGAAGGGTTAACTATGATTAGCAAACAATTTTCTTTTCAAAATCATCTTCCACAGGAGATCCCTGGGAAGAGAGAGGAAATGATATTGTTTCTATGGGTGTCCTTTTTCACTTGCTTATGTATCTGATTAGAGTAGCTGTTTTCCTGGATATCATCCAACTACATGCCCAAGCTACCTTTTGCCACAGTTTATATATGAGATACATTTGTGTTTCTTTTCATGCTCTAACTTTTTTTGGAAAAAAACATAGGAAAATACATAGATTTTTAATAAATCTTATTCGTAACAAAATTTGTATTTCATGCTAAATGCAGGATTGACTTGTGCCAGATTGGGAAAAAAAAAAAGCACTACAAAGGTCAATCGCAAATCTAAGAAAGGACATCACATTGACAAATTTTCCTAGAAAGGAGGTAGAAACACCAAGGAAAATGAAACATTATTAACTCAAACATTTCTCTTTAAGAATTTCTAATTAGGTGTGCCATTTGGGGATATTTTTCTTTTTGTAAATAAATCTGTTTTAATTTATACCTTAGAGAGATAACTTCTGTTATTGATTTTAGGTTGTCTCCAAAATAATATATCATTAGCACTTGGATTTTGAAGCAAGGACAGCACTAAAGTAAAATAGAACAACTTTCAGACTAAGGCCAACAATGGCCAGTCAACTGGCAAGTGACCACCACAGTGTCAGGGATCACGCTCCGAACTCTTAGTGAAGGCATACTTTATCTTTGATGCAAAGGACAAAACAAAAAAAAATTGTTTTTTTTCCTTAGCCATTTACTGCCACATTGATCATCAGACTAGTCCATGCAAAGATAACAATTTATTAAGGTTATACGTTCATAGAGATAACTCAGCCTTCTGAAAGTTTTATTTAGGTAAAATAGAGGCATAGAGGAAATAAACATAGTTTACAGTTATCACTTTTGAAAACAATAACTCATTTACATCTGGACTGTATGTGAGATAAAAGAGAAAAATTGGCATTTGAGCTACTTGTTTTAAATATAATAATTTACTTAGATGTTTGTCATTTTTATTTTATTTATTTATTTATTTATTTTGAGACAGAGTCTTGCTTTGTTGCCCAGGCTAGAGTGAGTGCCGTGGTGTCAGCCTAGCTCACAGCAACCTCAAACTCCTAGGCTCAAGCAATCCTACTGCCTCAGCCTCCCAAGTAGCTGGGACTAAAGGCATGAGCCACCATGCCCAGCTAATTTTTTCTATATATATTAGTTGGCCAATTAATTTCCTTCTATTTATAGTAGAGATGGGGTCTTGCTCTTGCTCAGGCTGGTCTCGAACTCCTGAGCTCAAGTAATCCGCCTGCCTCAGCCTCCCAGAGTGCTAGGATTACAGGCATGAGCCACTGTGCCTGGCCTAATTTTGTCATTTTTATATCTTTGTTTATTCATATACTTGAAATCTATCTTTTTTTTTTTTTGAGACAGAGTCTCACTCTATTGCCTGGGCTAGAGTGCCGTGTTGTTAGTCTAGCTCGCAGCAACCTCCAACTCCTGGGCTCAAGCATCCTCTTGCCTTGGCCTCCCAAGTAGCTGGGACTAAAGGCATGAGCCACCATGCCCAGCTAAATTTTTCTATATATTTTTAGTTATTCAGCTAATTTCTTTCTATTTTTAATAGAGATGGGGTCTTGCTCTTGCTCAAGCTGATCTTGAACTTTTGAGCTCAAACGATCCACCTGCCTTGGCCTCCCAGAGTGCTAGGATTATACGTGTGAGCCATTGCGTCCGGCCATGAAACCTATCTTTTAAGATGAAAATGTGTTAAATATTTTCTTACGGAGAAAAAACTTTCTAAAAGAGAAAGTGAGAATAGCTTTAGTCCAGAGTTCAAGAGCTGTGGCTTCTTATATACCTTGTTTGGCCATTGTATGACAAGTCCTTGATAGATTCTGGGAATCATTATTTAAAAAACATAAAGGTGAACAAATGACTTCAGACACAAAATAATACAAGAGAACATATTGTGCATGTCTACTATATTTGAAGCACGCAGACAATGCTGTTAGAGGTAGGACTATCTTTGGGAGGGTGGAAAGTGGAATGATTGGAAAGGAGCAAGAGGGAGTTTTCACTTTCTGGAAATTATGTGCTTATTTGTTTAATCTGGATGCTGGTTATGCAGTGTGTTGATCGTTTTTAAAATGTAGTGAGCTGTACACTTCTGATGTAACACTTTTCTGCATAAAGTAACTTTTTCTAATAGTTCTTTTTTCAAAATCCTACTCTTTTGTGAGAATTACCTTTTTATAACAGGATGCCCACCATAAGTCAGACACTTTTAGGTGACTCAGGGACATCATTTTGAGCACTCATAAGTGTCCTGTGCAGGAATAGATTTCTATTAGCTTTTTGCATTTTTTCCGCTTTCCCTTTGTACACTCACTCTTGGGATTATCATTATGTGTGGCTTCCAATAACCTTCTCATCCTTCTTGTTTATTCCTAATCCACTGCAGACTGGAGAAATTCTTCTTATCAAGAATTTGATAAGCTTGATTATTTGTTACCATCAAATTTTGCAGTAAAACTCAGTGAAGTCTGAATGACTGTATCTGAAAGTTAAAGGTTGCTGGAACTCTGACCTTTAGATAAATGAGGCAGTTCTATACCTAGGTTCAAAACACCCTAACCTCAGAAAGCACCTCAGATTTCTATAGCAGCCTTCTTTACATTCAAGGATTATTTTGGCAGGATTCTCAGAAGATTTTGTAGTCATTGTTGTTGTTTTCTTCTCTTTCCAAATATTTTCCAAAACATATTCGTAGATTTTCTAAAATAACTTTGTTTCCAACCTAGATATTCTATTGCAGAATATTTATTGTTAACAAGATTATTTATTATTTTTAAACTTATATCTACCTCCTTATAATTTCTAAGTGTTGGTCCTAAGATTTTTAATTAGAAAACGAGAATAGGTCTACACCAGTGATTCTCAACATCAGCATTGCATCAGAGTCACCTGGGAACTCTGTGCAAAGACAGACGTCCAGGTGCCATCCGGAGAGGTTCAGTAGGTCAGTAGTGGCATGAGGCCTCCGTATTTCATCTCTGACAGGGGATATGCTTTCACAGCCAGGTTTGACAAACATCCCTGTACATACTTCTCCCTGACAACCCTTTCCTTACATTATTAGAACATGATCATCTTGTTCCCTCTCCTTTCCAAACCACACAGCTCTGGTTTCGTCAACTGTTCATGGGCTTGCTTTACACATTTCTCGTCACTCTGGTCACTCTCCCTGAACTTAACTTTCTGAATGCATTGTTTAAATGAGACGACTGAGTGTGGAACTCCACACTGTAGATGTGTTCTGAGCAGAGTGGATTCACATGTTTCCCTCCCCTTGTCCAGAGTCTAGGCTTCTATTACTGCAATCAAGCAATGTATTTGCTTTTCAAATAGTCATGTTGTACTGTTGTCTTACACCAAAGGCATAACCAGTCATGAATCCCAGGATTTTTATCTGAACTTTCCTTCCTGCCTCTCTGCATGCCAGTATTGTCTCCTTTCATCAATAATTAATGTTACTTAAGGTTTGGCCCTGGGAATCCAGTTGAAAACAAAACAGACATAGTCCCTGCCTTGCTAGAGTTAGGATTCAGACAAGCATAGCCACAATTATATCTTTTTTTTAAATTTCAGTATATTATGGGGATACAAATGTTAAGGTTATGTATATTGCCCATGCCCCCTCCCCCCTCGAGTCAGAGCTTCAAGCGTGACCATCCCCCAAATGTTGCACATCTCACTCATTATGTTTGTATATACCCACCCTCTCTCCCCCCTCCCACCTGCCCGACACCCGATAAATGTTATTCCTATATGTCCACTGAGGTGTTGATCTGTTAATACCAATTTGCTGGTGAGTACATGTGGTGCTTATTTTTCCATTATGGAGATACTTCATTTAGTAGAATGGGTTCCAGCTCTATCCAGGAAAATACAAGAGGTGCTATATCACCATTGTTTCTTAAAGCCAAATAGTACTCCATGGTATACATATACCACATTTTATTAATCCAAAATTATATCTTTAGGTTAGTTCTCACCTAAGTTGTACTGGCATAATTGATTTATGAATACCCCTAACTTGAGCCAGTACAAAATTAGAGTTGTAGACAGCCTAACTCATCTCACTCACATGGAGTGTAAGAATCTTGCCTGCATTAGCTGAGTATCTGGTATGTGGTATCTACATTTAACAACACCTGGAAGAGTTCTGTAAGTCAGGACTTTACAGGTATGGCAAGGAGATTTGATGAGAATGACAGGACTTCAGCTGTGTAGTGAGATCTGTGCACATTTTACAGAAACCGTTACTGTTCTGGCTCTTCTGAATCCTCTTCCTTTTGCTCCCCTCCCCCTGACTGTAATGAGGTGTGCAAAGTGTGATTCGGGATATGTGACTATTCTTAGGGAATCGGTATACATGCAGTTACTTAAAGGTCCATTTTGTAGTACTGAGTCTTGCTTTCCTCCCAAACTCAGCTTGCCTGTTTGACTGGAGGCAGGAAGAACTGCCAGCTGGGGCTGCTGCTTTTTGTTTTTAGGTCTTGCAGTCTGACTGCTTTGTGTGCCCCCTTTGCTGACCCTCTCTGTTGTATGTGTTCCTGCATTTGGGTGGGTTTTCAAAATTCCCTTTGAATGCCAACAGCCATTTGCTCAATGGCATCCCGCAGCCAGACGGACTCATGAAGCTCTGTCTGACATTTCTGTGGGGACCCTGTAAGACATTCCTCAGCCCTGGACCCTCTCTGCCTAACTAACCCTCTGACAATGTTTGGTGTTGTATACGTTTGTGACGCCTGATACATTTCCTCTTGTTGATTTGGGGCTAGAATTACAAGTCCGTCAAGACCATTTTGAATCTTCATTCTGCCATCTATTTCAGTTTTAAGTGATCTGAAAATTCATAGTCATGGTTTCTTTCATGTTATATAAATTCTGAATCAAAACACAGGCATTGTCAGATTAACAATACAAAACTGAGAACACAAGCAGAAACCTACAAGTGGAAATCCATCCACTAATAAGTTCTATTTTGTGGTGGCCATGCAGCCAGTCCACACATTTTTATTGCTGTTTTTAACATTTTATATTGTAAAATATAAAATGCTTACAGAAAATTGTCCCGAATGAAAACACACAGCTTAGTAAATTATCAAAAAGTAAACTGTATAATTTCTACCCACATGAAGAAAATAGACACTCTTCTCCCAACACTACTCAATCATTACTCACTTTTTTCTTTCACTCAAGATTTTTGTGAAATCACTGCTTTGCTTTGTAGTTTTAATCCCTAAGGACTAGAGTTCAATTTGGCTTGTTTTTTGAAGTTTACATAAATGGAATCATACTGTCTTGTCTTTTTCTGCTCCTTGTGGTGACTTTGCTGAAAGCAGAAATTCTTAATTTTAATATAGTTTAATTTATCCATTTTTCTTTTATGGAGAAACATTCTTTCCCTATCCAGATCATGAAGATAATCTCTTATTTTGCCTTTTAGAAACCCTACCTCATTTTACCTTTCACATACAGATCTCCAATTAATCTATAACTAATTATTTTATCTATGGTATAAGGAAGGGGACCAAAGTTCATTTTATCACTATGGTGACCGAATGTTCCCAGGACTGTTTATTGTGAAGCAATGCTTTTTGACTGCTCTGTAGTTGTTGTATCAAGCATCTATGTATGAGAGAGATTGCTTCTGATTTCTGTAATCTGTTCTACATGTCTACTTGTCTCTGTGCAAAGATCACAGTGTCTTGGTTACTGCAGCTTTATAATAAGAATTGATACTTGAGACAACAAAACCTCCCATCTTTTTCTTTTTTTCAGGAGCGAGTTGCCTACATTTGATCATTTGCATCTACATACAGATTTTAGAATCCAGTTTTCAAAACAAGTGTTTCAAAAAATACAAACAAAGGAGAAAATTATGGTGGAATTTTATTTAGCATTTTGTTGAATCAACATGAGAAGTATTACTATCTTTAAAATATTGTCTTCCAAACCATGAATGTGGCAGATTCATGGTTTGGAATCACTTATCAAGGTCTATATTACTTGCTACACTAATCACCTTCAGAAATGCAAATATCTTAGGACACCTTTTCCCCCATTGACTCCCCTCCCCACTTATTGCTGTTGTGTGTTTAAATTCTATATACATTATAAAACATACCAGCCATCATTATTGTTGTTTTAGATAGTTAATATTTACTCTGATATATTTAGATATTTATCATTTACATTGTTTTCAGTATCTCTCAGGTTTGGGATAATTTTCCTCCTGCCAAAAAGAAATCTTTAGTATTTACTTTAATGTAGGCTTACAGGTGAATATTTAAAATGTTTTTTGTTTGTCTGAAAAATATTCTTTATTTTATGTTAATTCTCAAAGGAAAATTTATTGGGTATAGAATTCTACATCAGCAGATTTTGGGGTGTTCTGCTTAGTTTTTATTCATACTTTAAAGATATTGTTTCATATTCTTCAAGTTTATAGTGTTTCTATTGAGTAGTCAGCTTTCAATCAAATTTTTGCTCTTTAAACTTCTTTTTTTTTTTGCTACTTTTAACACTTTATCATTGTTTTTGGTTTTTAGTAGCTTTACTTTGATCTGTCTAGATACAGATTTATTTTCATTTTGAAGTTTTACAGGTTTCTTAATGTTTTCCATCAGTAATTAGATAGTTTACAGCCATTATTTCTTCAATTGGTTCTTTTATTCTATTCTCTCTCCTTATCTTATGGGACTCCAATACATTTATATTAGATCTTCTCACTACATTGCTGTGTCTCATATACCCATTATTTTGTTTTCTATTGTTTTACCTTTTTACCTCTCCATGCTTTATCTTGAATTTATTTTTCTCTCTAACTTCTAGTTTACTAATTCTCCAACTAGTAAATCTGTTGTTAACCCCATTCACTTAGTTCTTATATTTCGTTATTATATTTTTTAGTATAACAATTACAATTAGGTTCTCTCACAGTTACCAGATCTCTGTTGAAATTCTTGTCTTTTATGTCTCTTAATATAATAAGTATAATTGTTTTAAAGTCTATTTCTGATGACTCCAATACCTGGAGCACCTGTGGTTCTTTGGGCCTGTTTCTCTTTGTTGTTTCTGTTAGTGTTAATATTTACTCACTTAGGCTTCTCTCTTTTTATGCTTGGTTACTTTGGTTTTGCTGCAGGTCATTATATTAGCAAAGTATTTTGTAGAAATAATTTGAGGCCTGACTGACATCATGTTCAATCTTGCTAGGTCCCTCTGATTTCATCAATGAAATTTCTGAGATTGAGTTGATTCAGTATTGTGCTGTGGTCTTCAGTACAACCTGTCTACTTGTAACTTACTGTAACTCCTAGAGTCCTGATGTTCATGATTCCAACTGTGTGAAGAAGGCTTTCATCAGAGATCCCCAATATGGCCTTAAAATCCAATCCCTATCTCATAGCTTAGTGAGACATTTAAAAGTACTATAAAGTCTTTTAAGTTCTTAGCTACTACCATTCAGAAAGTCCACTAAGGGGAAAAACAGCTCCAAAATATTGGCTTCATTTAAATGGGCATCAGTTTTCTACCAGATTTTATTCTAGTAATTCTTTAATATTTTGTTATCAAAGATATTTTTAAAATATTTTGCCCAGATTTGCCAGTAGTCCTTAGCAGGAGTGTTGGCTGTATTGCTAACCCTAATATTACCGGATATAGAAGTCTCCCAATTTACACATCTTTTCATTATCTACAGATACAACTAGAGACATTGTCAACTGCTCTCTGAAATCAAGAAGTTGGTTAATGATTTTCTCCAAAATGAGTATATAATTAAATTTAACAACAAGGAATAATCAAATTCAGTTGGCTTTACCGTAGTGATTTCTTTCAAGTTCCATTGATTGCAATATTATAGATGAGTGTGTGTGTGTGTGAGGGGGAGTATATGGTGAGCTAATGCTCTTTTACAGTATTTCAAGTCTTTATTAATCATATTACTCACACTTAACTATTTAAAGCTCATTTTCTCTACAATTAGTGGTTTTGATATGCCATATATACAATGGCTATCAACCAGACTTCTGCATGATTAATCAGATTCATTCTTTGTGTCATATTTGTAAACCTTAGTGGTTATATAAGCAGTATTACCAACTTCTCCTATAAAATTAAGCTACCAAAATATTTTATAAAAGTGTATCTTTGGAAAGCATTTTTGGGGAGACAGAATATAGAAATAAATGTGTATTTCCCATGAGTTGTAGTTTCTTGCTGTCATGGCAAATTAAAGTAAAATAGTAGTTTCCACTTTCAACTGTATAACATAGAACAATTTGGGGTGGATTCTGATAAAGAGGTTCAAGTGTCACACATAGTTCATGGGATATGACTGTGGACAATGGTAGTAAGTTGGAACAGTGGGATTAGTACATCCTGGCAGCAGGGAATATTTTAAAACTGACATTATTGAGAATTACTGTAGTATACTACTAATAAAAGGAAGATTGACTTGTGGTTTGATTTCTTATTGTAATCTTGTCTTAAGGCTTCTACAGACAATACACTCTCTCGATGTCTATATGCAGAAGGGACCACTCCTCCTGCCTTGGGTTAAGTAGCCCAAATGCAAGCTAAATGCTCAGGAGAAAATAAACTAAAAATTCTGAAAACTATAGTTGCTATTTTCTGATATAATTTTTGTATTTTAAGAATAGAAAGCAACTGCATTAAAGCATAATACACCAATATTTATATATTTTGTTTCAATCTTTATGTGATATGTCTCCTTATCTAATAAAAGCAATCAGAATAAATGACTTATGTCAACAGCCACACGAGTCTTTTTAAAACAATATCACAATGGTACATGCACAAAACTCTGTGTTAAGTTTCAGATAGCCTTTTAAACCACTCAATCGTTGAACCTCAGTTCTTCATCTGAAAAAATAATGATACTTAAGACTTTTTGACTACTTCACAAGATGTTTATAAGAATAGAGAGATATAGTAAGTGAGAGCACTTTGAACCTTGTAAATTTGTGTACAACATAGCCAATGTTTAACAATAATAGTGAGCAAAGATATAATAGAACTCTTTTAACGGGATATTTTCATAGAAATTAAAATGTTACCAGCAGTTTCTGTAAAATGGTTTAGTTTTATATTATTTCCTCAATCTCACAGTATATCTGTTTCTAAGGCTGCTCCATTCTTATTCTTTTTCTTTTATTTGCTATTTGTTCTTTTCCATTCTTATTCTTAAACGACATTAATGCAAATAAAAATCCTGTTGTCTACATTCATCCCTTTAAAGAATAATCAATTGTTATATTATATGTTTAGTATCTTAGCATATAATGAACCGAACAAGCAAAACAAATACAAAGCAAATAAGAACATGTTCAATTCCCCTTTTATTTCTAGTTTTGTGTAATAGACTTCAAGATGAATGATAGAGACTCAACCAAGATTAAGCCTCCAAAATTAGTACTATTACTTTGGCATTTTTATGACATTGAATTTTCAATTTTTTCAGCTCTTATTTAATATTTTGGTCTAGAAAATAACTTTGTTTTCCATACTTCTTAGAATTGTTCGAGTGAGTTTATCAATATAAATATGTTTTGTTGTCCACTTTTTTGATGAGAAAATAATATGTGATAGATTTGACTAAAAATAGATGTATTCAGTTTAAATTATATAACTAAAGTAAAAATGGAGAGAAGGCAAGTAAATCACATCAAAGTTTTGTCAATTTCTAAATTTTTAAGCAGGAATGAAGCTGTCACTAAGATATAAAAAGTCATTGTTGATTTCTAATAGTATACATCATTCATGGGGTGAAAAAAAGGGTGCAGAAAATTTGAAACCAATCTTTTTGAGAAACATACTGAGCATATTTTTTCCCAATATTTTAAAAAGGATCTTCGCAGAAGTTTCAAGTTATCACTTTTTTGCAACTAAATCTCTATGTGTATGTGTTGTGTGCGTGTGTGTGTGTGTGTGTGTGTGTATTTCCTCCAAATGTACTCACTGCAACAGTCAAGGCTGTTATTTAGGTTCTGGTGTCAATTTTTTCTAACTATTTTTTCACCAGTTTACCTCCTGAAGATATTCCCTCCCTCCCCTTCTTTTAAATCACAACAACAGATGGATCTGGAGCAATAAAATTTCCTGATTAATGTCTAGAATAATTTCTCATTATGCAATAGAATTATTCCAATAAAAGTTTTCATCCAACACATTTAGGAAAACTTGTCCAATGCTTGCAATCATAGAACTCTTTTAGATCTCTAGGTTCTTGGTTAACTTATCAAATAGAAGTATTAACATGTTTTAGTTTAGTGGGGAAAAAAAAACTCTTGTCAATAGTAACTCCAAGGATTTCTCTTGCTGAAGTGGTTTTTATCTGGCCCATATAGAGGTTCTTCATATCAGCAGATGCTACAGAAGACTCTGGCATTTCATGTAAACTTCAAGTAACTACTCATAATTATGAAGAGAGAAGAGAGGAATCTATCCCATATTTTAAAACTTTACCCATCTGATTGGAAAGGGACTCTGTCCATATTAAGAGACACGAATTCAATGGAAAACATGGGATATACTATATATAGCCAATCATTGAGATCAGTGGTTCTGACTCCCATTGCCACTTATACAGGCTAAGTTTTGAAGATACGATAACTCCCTAAGCATCTATTTCCTCATCTGGAAACCAAGAAAGATAAATTAGCTGGACTTTAAGGTCACTAGTTTTTTTCTCAACAAGAAAAGAGACAAAATATTAGGGAAGATGTAAAGGCATAGCCAGACTTTCCCTCCCATTAGTGTTGAGTACTGTTTCTTTGTTGGCTGTGTAAACCAGCAATCTACAAGGCTTGTAATGACAAAAATGGCTGAAAGCCACATGGTCATGGAGCCAAATATGCCCTTAGGAGAGACATTTAGCTTTTTTAGTTAAGAGAAATGGAGTAAGTTAATGGAATATGCTAAACAAGAATTTTGAATATTAAGCATTGGCACAAATTCAAACTATTTAAGAATTAAAGAGAAAAGCATTTCCTTCGAAATGTGCCCCACAAGCATTTATACTTTAACAACAATATTGTGCAATATTACATTATATTTAAGTATAACTGATATTACAAGGAATTTTATTATAAAGATACTTCTTTTACTTTCCTCCATTTCACAACCAAACTTCTTAAAAGTGCTGCCTGCACATATTGTTGCTGTTCTCTCACCTCCCACAACTCAATTCCCTTCCATGGGATTTTGTCAACACCACTTCACGGAGGCTGTTATTTCCAAGGTCACCAGTGACGACCCATTTGTTGCCAAATGCAATAGACATGTCTCATTCATAGTGTGATTTGACTTCTCTGCAGCGCTAATGCTCTCTCCTTGAAATGCTCCCATCTCTTAGCTTTTTTGGTACCATCATCTTCACCTTTTCAGATTTTTCTTTCACTCTTCTGATCTGTCCTTTTCATGCTCTTTTGTGAGTTCTTCTCCTTCCTTTTATTCCTTAATAGTCTGTTGAGAACAGCACCTTTCTCTTATCACATACTCTGTCTGGATATCACCCATCTACTTTCAAGGCTAGATGTGGGTGGTTCCCAATTGTATAGCTTTTCCACAGCTTTGCCCTCTAAATATGAGATTTTTGTATGCCAGAGTTCCATGGGTATTTTTCCACTTGGATTTTCCACCAACGTTTGAAATGTAACATTGCCACAGTAGAACTCATTAACTTTTTGCCCCATCTGGATCATCTTCCTGTGAGTCAACCAGGCACTTGGGTTTCATAGTTCTGTTTCATACTGATCACAGCTACATACTCACTGAGGGAATTGAGACTTCTATATTTGCTACATGTATCTAAAAAAGCATTTACCCCTTTATGTCATCCTTGCCATCATTGTCTCTATCATCTCTCACTTGGATTGCTCTTAATTGTTTCCTAACTGATTGGCCATTGTTCTATTCTCTCTACTTTAGTCATTGTAACATTTACAAAACACAAACATAATGACATCAATTTCCTTCCCAAAATTCTTCAGTGTCTTCCCATTGCTCTTAGAATAATGACCAAATTCACTAACAAGTTGAATAAGTCCCTGCATGATCTGCTTTGGAACTCTAGCTTGTTTTCTAGTGTCATCTCTCAGCACTTTCTCCTTTCCTTGACATTACGCTCATCATACTGAATGGCATTCGTTTCCTGGGACACTCCTGCTCCCTTTGGGTGCAGTACCTTTAACAGAATGATTTCTTTTCCTAGAACTACCATTTCATTCTGCAGCCTGCCATGTTTGGCTAACTCTTATAGATGCTTTATGTTGGTGAAACCTTTCCTGAAAGTCCACCAGCCATGCCTGGGTAAGGTGTCCTACTATGTATTTGTACTGATCTTTATAATCCACCTACAAGATCTCTCATTATTCTTGCCTTCTCTCCCAATGGTGCATAATCTCCATGAGGATGAGGATAGCGTAGATTTTGTTTATTTCGTTTACTCCGGTGTCCTACACCCAACAGGACACCTGACACATAGAAGGTGCTCAATAACTATGTTTTATTTTGTTTTTGTTTTTCTCATATAATTTATTTCATTTTAAAATTTGTTTCATCTCAAATAAACCATGCTTTTGCATAAAACATTACAGAAGCTTCAGTGCTCACCAGAGATCATTGACCCTACATTCTAAGATCAGTTTGCTGGAGTCACGAAAACAATCATTTTTGAATCCTGGAACATACAGACATAGAAATAACTATTATCTGTTAATAGACAGGGGCCATTCTGCCTGGGCAAGGCCCAAATTGGGGTCATACATAACATATGCAAACTGTGATTTTATGTAATGATGTTGATGATGATGGCTATAGTGAAATAAATGTCATCATAGCACCAAAGCACAGACACTGGTTATTATTTTAAACCAGGCAATCAGCAACACTCATAATGTATTATTTTCAGAATGCAGTATCAGTAACATGAGAGTCATCCTAATCAAATCATAAATATTCAGAGGCATTTAAAATCTAGTTTGTGGATTCCTTGAGTACATTCAACTCCTGGTTCTCCTCTCTGCTGCTTGTTTAGTGGTTAGAAGCTAAGAATAGCAGGAGGAATGAAAGGAAATGAAATTCATACCTTCTAATTTTGCCTAAGGCAATTCTATTTTCAGAAAAGTCAGGGTGGAGGTATGCAGAGATACAAAAATCAATAAATGAGTTTGGAAGAGTGTGGCATCCAGACATGCTCTTCCTATCCCCCACAAGGATAACTAATCACAATTAAGTTATAAGTTAAATTTGTCTTTGGGTTCAGGCATCCCTGATTTACAAACCAAATACAAGGGGACTACAGAAACTTCATGGAATTAAAATATATAGACTTGATTTCTCAACATAATCTCCATCAGGCTCAAGACATCTTTGTAAGCAATGAGATCAGCCATTTAGCCCCTCCTTAAAGAACTGAGGGTCCTGGGAATTTAACCAAGTTAATACGGTCTTTATAATATTATTAATGGAAGACAAATGGAAAAGAATTTTTTAAATTAGGGGAAAAAAAAGAAGTCAGAAGGAGCCAAATCAGGGCTATAAGGTGGATGCCTAATAATTTCCCATTGAAACTCTCACAAAATTGCCCTTGTTTAATGAGAGGAATGAGGAGGAGCATTGTCATGGTGGAGAAGGACTCTTTGGTGAAATTTTCCCAGATGTTTTTCTGCTAAAGCTTTGACAAACTTTCTCAAGACACTCTCATAATGAGCAGATGTTACTGTTCCTTGGCCTTCCAGAAAGTCAACAAGCAAAATGCCTTGAGCATCCCAAAAAACTATTGCCGTGACCTTTGCTCTGGACCAGTCCACTTCTGCCTGGACTGGACCACTGCTGCCTCTTGGTGGCCATTGCTTTGCTTGTGGTTTGTCTTCAAGATCGTACTGGTAAAGCCATGTTTCGTCTCCTATTAAAGCCCTTCAAAGAAATGCCTCAGGATCTTGATTCTACTTGTTCAAAATTTCTGTTGAAAGTTCTTTTCTTGTCTGCAGTTGATCTGGACACAACCATTTTGGCAACCATAGAGTGAAAAGTTTGCTCAACTTTAATGTTTCAGTCAGAATTATGTAAGCTGAACCTACCTATTGAGAATTCTATGATGTTGGCTATTGTTTATGCTGTTAATTGTCGGTCTTCTTCAATTAGGGCACATACAAGATGAATTTTTTCCTTGCAAATTGATGTGGATGGTTTGTCACTGCAGGCTTCATCTTCAACATCATTTCATCCTTTCTTAAGAAGAATTATCCATTTGTAAACTACTGATTTCTTTGGGGCCTTGTCCTCATAACTTGTTGTAAAGCATCGGTGATTTCACCATTCTTCCACCCAAGATATCACCATAAATTTGATTGTTTGTTTTTCCTTCAATTTTGGCAGAATTCATGTTGCTGTGCTGGGGCTCTTTTCAAAGTGATGTCTTATCTTTCTTGGTGTCTCAGACTAAATCCGTTTCAGACATGTTATAACAAGTTAGTACAAATTTATTTTGGTGCAAAAAAAAAAATTTGAAATCTATGCATAGTTTTCTTATAGTACTCATTTTCCATGAACTTTTTGAAGACCCCTTGTACATATACATCATTTGAGGATTGTTCTTAATAAATCTAATGTAGTCTCTGAGAAATATAAATTATTGCAGTCTGTCACATTCTTTTATACAATGGAGACATGTAAGCATCTTATAAGCATGTACTACCTGAGGATTGTGCCATTCTGAACACCAACTACAAAAGAAAATGCACAGTGAAAGGCAGGGAAGTCCATCCCAGCACTAAGCATAACCCAGATCCAAAGGTGCCAGCAAAGGGAGTAGGATAAATATTATATACTGTTAGCAAATTTGCTTATTTAAAAAAAAACTCTTTTGACTTAATGTGTGCATGGAAATCTTGATGAGATTCACCTGAGCCCCATCAGCATGAAATTAAGAGCAAGTCCTTACCTTATATCTATTGTCTGATGATAATGCATAAATGCTTTAGCAAAATTCACACAGTAGGCAAACCATTGCAATATCAGCTAAAAATACTCCCAGGTATATTTTTTCCCTTGGAAATTAGTGTTAAAATATTAATACACAACTTCTTAGAGAAGCCACTTTTTGTTTATGCCTTCTTCGCCCCATGGTATCTTAATTTCAACTCTTGGAGGACATGAGTCAAAAATTTTTAAAAAATGCAGCTCTAAAAGTGCTTTAAAACTTAGCTTCACATTCTTTCATTTCTATGACTTAGAATTGGGTATAGATGAAGATTTGGGTTCTGAATTTTCAAGAAAATTAAGTATTAGTTTTTATTTTAAAGTGCCAATGAAATTTATACATAAGGATATATTAATATATCATTATGAAAAAAAAATTTAATCTTGATTCTTATTTGGGACATGTCTGAGGCTCTTCCCAATCCTGCCACATGGTGATCTCTATAAGCCACAGAGGTTGCTCTGGTTGCAGATTTTTGTTTCTTTGTTTGTGTGATTGTTCTTAAGCGTAGTAAATGGTCTGCTAGTGCATTATACATCTATGGGGTGTTAGAGCTTAGGAAGGGGAGGTCTCATCTATGGCTGTAGTCATTACTGTTCCATTGTGGAATAACTTTTGTCCCTTTCTTATCCTAGAGTATCTCCATACACGGTTCTCAGGGTCTTTGTGATCTTTCAAAACACCCCTGGTTATATTTATAATCGAATTAAGATACAAGAATGAAAAGTGGTTTCTCAGAAGTAGCATTACTTCTAGAGAATACTACTTCTAGGACAAGTTCTCTTCCTGTATAATACTATCACCATCTAACTGCAATATATTATGATAACAAAAAATATATCTTAATAAGTGTTCTGGGAAGAAAATTCTTCCCTCGCAGTACAAATGCTGAACCATGCCTTTGTGTTTTTATGTTAGAATTCTTACTCTTTCATCTACTCTCAGAGTTAATAGGATGTTTAGAGGATTTCAGGAAAACCGATATTTTTAAGCAATATTTTAGTTCAAATGTGGCATCAAATATGCAGCTTCTTACTTATTCATAGCTATTCATCTTATTGACTTACACATTTCAGATCATTTAATTATTTATTTTTAAAATGTTTCTTGTAATAGGGAATGCTGTGTGCCTTTCAGAGATAGGCTAGGTAGCTGGGGGACAGAGTTAAGAGGAAGACTTTTTTTTTCTCTTTTCTTTTTTTTTTTTTTTTTTTAAGACAAGGTCTTTCTCTACTGCCCAGGCTAGAGTACAGAGGTGTGATCATAGCTCACTATAACCTTGAACTCCTGGGCTCAAGCCATCTTCCCTTTTGAATAGCTGAGACTACAGGCATGTGCCACCATGTCTGTCTGACTTATTTTTATTTTCATTTTTTTGTGGAGACAGGGTCTTGCTACGTTGCCCAGGCCTGTCTCAAACTCCTGGCCTTAAGTGATCCTCCCACCTTGGCCTCCCAAAGTGCTGGGTGGGTGAGCCACCATGCCTTGCCCCATGGGGAAGACTTTATATAGAAATTTTGGACTTCCAATATTTGAATCATATGCATATTATCTTCTTAAAAGAAATAGTAAATAATTTTCAATCATTTAAAATGTGACACACTTTTCTTGACACAAATTTCTTGATACATATGTGTTCTGATGGCACAAAGCCCCTTTCCAAGGGGAGGAGGTCACTAACAATGTAAAATTGTCAAGAGAATTCAGATCCATTTTTGCTCTTTTATAAGTCTATAAATACTGACCATAGAACTTGTTTCCGCGGTATCAAAATTAAAGATGTTTGCACCACATTAAACTTGTGGTTTGATTGGGAGATGAAAATTACTTTGTGATCTCGAACCTAGAATCTCAGGAAGTTGTGGGGATTGTTGTGCCTAACCCACAAGACAGAGATAAAAGGATTGAGGTTCTCCCTCAGGACACGTTCCTGAGACTCTCCAGTGTGCTCCTTGGCCTGCTGGTCTGCCGCATATGGTCGACATTATCACCCCAGGGCCTGGAAGTCATAAAGGACAGTAATATACACAGGAAATGGTTGTAAAGAGATATGCAAAAGTGGCTTATCAAAAGAAAGTCAAATGCCCCTGTTCATTATAATCATTTAGGGAAGGAAAGGAGGTAAGAAAAATGAAAACTGGCTACTATGAGAGAGATTTGCCCTAAGCTGACTGAAAATTCATGTGCATGTCTTAGTGAAGATGATTAGAGAAGATGTTTGTGAACTCCTGGACCCCTCATGAGATAATTACCATACTCAAGTTTGTATAGGGAGCACATGTGTCCTTTTCTATCTGGGTTTTACGTTTTGGAAAAGGAGATAAAATGACTTTTGTTTGGTAGAAAGAGTATGCACTTGGGATCAAATCCTGGCTCCACCACTTATGTGCTACGTAATCTAGAGCAAGATAAGTAATCTCTCTCAGACCATCAGTTTACTCCTCTGTAAAATTAAGTAATAATAATAATACTATGCACCCCGGAGAGTAATTGAGGATTAAATGAATTAATATTTGTAAAGCATTAAGAACAGTGACTGGCACACAACAAGTGTTGGAACAATGTTTGTTAAAGAAAAATACATGTGTGGAATACACTAGCGGGCAATACAACTCTAGTTAACTCCATTCGATTAATCAACGTCCTTTTGCCTCTGAAAAGCATTAGTTGATGCCTTCAAGACTCTAATAAACTCTAAATAAACACTCATGGTTATTAGGCCACTCTCTTATTCACCCCTGCTCTCACCAGGAGAACTGTTTGCTTATCAAAACTTGGTCATGTTTATTCCCTGGTCTATTTGTGACAGCTATTTTTGTTTTGTTATTACATAACTAAATCTTATAAGTAAGCCTATTAAACATGCATTCACAAAGAGAGTTGTTTGTATGAGAACTAGGTCAAAGGCTTGGAAGAATCTTGATAAAGAGGTTTTAAAAAAATGCCTCGAAGCTTTGCGCAGTGAGAGATCATAGCTAAAGAGGTTTATCCCACGTGTGATTATTGCTAATTGAAAACTTTTCTCAATATCCCACCATGACAACTTGAAATACAGTCAACTTTAGCAATTTTTTAAATTTTAAATTTTTTATCTCTGATTATTGTCAGTATATAATAGTTTTATATATTTATGGGGTACATGTGATATTGTGACACAGGCATACGATGTGTAATAATCAAATCAGGATAATTGGGATATCTATCACGTTAAGTATTAATATTTATCATTGCTTTGTGTTAGGAACATTCTAATTCTACTTTTTTAGTTATTTTAAAATTTACAATAACTTATCGTTGACTATAATCACCTACTGCGCTATTAAATACTAGACACAATGGAGTATTATTCAGCCATAAATGAATGAAATCAATGTGGAGGGAACCTAAGGGCATTGGCAATTTTTGACAATCTCTATGGAGACTAAACAAAAAAAAATTGCCTTAAATTATGTATAATATTTATGAAGCCAGGAACAGATTAAGAAAAACTTGTAGAAATCTGGAAAGATTTTTGCCGAAAATTGTTTTTCAAATGTCCTTAAGTCCTGGCTGCACTTAAGAGAAATTGAAACTGGAAATTATAGACAATGCATCATGGATGTGGTTGGTGCAAGAAAAAGTACAATTCCAAGAGAATGGTCCATACTCAAGAGCAAGGCTTGGCTCTATAGCAAAAAAGTTTGGCAAATTAATCTGTATTTATATATTTTAATTTAAAAGAAAACATGTTTAATTATTATTAATTATTTTGAATGGTTATTTGCATAACTAAAATTTTCAATGCCGGGTAAGTGGGTTTCTACCATACTTAAGACTGCTGGGCTTTGAAATAACCTCCTCAGGTTGGAGGCCAGGCACTGCTGCTTACTAGCTATGGGACCTTGGGAAAATAACTTATTTACTTTTTATAACTATGAGGTTATTGTGAGGACTCAATGCAGTACTACATCAAAAGAAAGCACTCCACACAGTGTCCGGCAATTGGTAAACACTGGCCACTGTTATTATTATGCTTTCCTGAATTCCATTTGTCACCCAACTTAGTGTCTTGCACATAGATGTTTCTGTATACATGTTCATTATGTTTTAGGAAATGATAATTTATTCAGCAAATAATAATTGAGCATGCTATTTTTCAAACACTAATATATGCTTAGAACACAGTCATGAATTAAGATATAGTTCACTGACCCCTTTGAGAAGCTTTTACATTAGCCAGATGTTAGATTAGGAGCTTGCAATGAATTTATACATTATTGATCTTGTCTTGTGGCCAAGCACTCAGTATAAAAAAAATACGATATTGGTGATGATAGATAAGGATCTAGCTGTCAGAGTTGCAGGATTTTTGGAAATATTCATCCTTCTTTTCAGTAAACATTTATTTATCAGGAAAATAGAGTCAAGGTAGGCAATAACAATATGTAAAGTAAAAACTATGCAGAAATGAAATAAATCATGGGGAACCATAGAAAAGGAAGAAAAATGGCAGCGAATATATGTAAAAATGCAACATATTTCTAAATATTTCTGCCATATTTTACCCATACATAAATCTAAAGAGTCTGCCCATAAAACTGCACATGATGTCTAGTAGGATAAGCTCTTACAAGTTGATGAAAGTATATGCTGCGGGCATAAGTATGGATTTTAAGTAAGACCAAGATTAGAGACCTAACTCTGCCACTTATTAGCTGTTTGACACTGGGAAAGTCACTAAATCTAATTGAAATTGTAAGCTGTGGAGAGAAGTGCCCGTCAGGGTAACACCTCCGAAGGTGACTGTTATTATGACAGGTAAGACTCAACACTATACTCAGGTTGCATGGCAAGAGCCAAAATGTATCCCCCAGACCACAGGCAGCACAAACACTTCCCAAAAATCCTTGTCGTAGACTTTCATGGAGCTTGTGACTTGCCTCCATGTTTTGCTCCTGTGTTGACCCACTGAGTCAACCTCCAGCAGGACAGCTGTTCATTTTCCCCTGTCCTGCATTTTAGTCAAATAGTGTCTGTATGGTGTATGGTTCAAGAAGTTAAACTCACTTAAAAACATCAACCCTGTATTTTCAAGGAAAGTCTTTTGATGTTTTTGTTGTTTACATATTTGTTTGTTCAGTTTTGTTCCAGTTTGGGGGACCTCCATACTGGAGTGCAGGTTTCTTTAGACTTTATGTCTGTTACTCCACAGAACACGCACAATTTTACACAGACCTTTCCGTAGCATAGTCAACTCCTCTGAATACCTCCTCCATAATTATCTGGAATATTTGATGGTTATTGAAAGTTTTTGAGCTAAAATTCTTTCTCTGTGCTCTCTAGCTATTATATTCACCAACTTTAGAAACCTTGTTCTACCAAGAGAGTAGATGTCCAATAAATATTTGTTGATTGATTTATTTTGCTGAGTGATTGAACTCCAAGGCTTCATGCAACATCTTTTATGCACAGCTGTGTAAACTCTATTGAGTGAAACTGAAGCCTGCCACATTCCAGGAGTAACAAGGAATAAGTGAGCCAAGGACCTTGTCTCTAACATATTGCCCACCAAACAGCCTTAACATCTTGCTCACATAAAAACAGCTTCAGGAGACTAAGTAAGAGCAGTATGACAAAAAACCAAAATCACTTTCTCAAAGGATTAAAAGAAAAGGATAGTAAAAGTACCAAAATGTATGTCGTCTATTAATAAGCAGGGAGTAGAGAGATCATTTTCAAAATGCAAGTAGTAGTAGAATTAATAGAATTAAGTGCAATTTCATAAAGTCCCCATGGTTTCAGCTTCACCAGTGTAACATTGCAAATCAACATGCTAGGAGGCTGATGTACTTAAATGAGATCCCTAGATATGCTTCTGAGTTTAACAAGCGACTTTATTTCTTTAGACAGACACACTGGGAGGGGAAAGAGTTGCCCTGTAACAGCTAGTGTATGACATTTTTTACTATCTTTGCGCTCATCTATACAACATGGTCATGACTGGAGGAAAACTGAAAATCACATCTCATATAATCTCTGATCATCCTTGCTCTACAAAATAATTTTGGAAAATTAGCTTGCATGTTAGAGTTCTCAGAAAATCAACTGTTTTTCATTTCTGACTTGGAGATGATTAGCTATGCATATAAATTGATTGATTGACTTTCCCACCTCCTCTCCATCCTAAGCATTTTCCAATTTAGGTCTAAACTCATCTTTGGCACTTACATGTGGCAGAAAGGAACAGAAATGGAAGTATATGTGCTCTCTCTTGCCTAAGCCCCAATGAGCAAGAAGAAGTGACAGAAGAAGGAATACAACTAAACTCATCGCTTGCTGAAATGCTATTTCCTGCAGAAGTTTTGACATGGGAGCTTCCAAAATGCTGTCTCCTCCTCTGACCAATTTCTAGCCTTTTGACTGCTTCCCTCAATTAGTGCCCAGTCAAAATCTTCAGATTGCTCTGTCTCTTACCTAGAGGCAGAAAGAAGCTAACTTGCAGAATAAAGGGAAAGACGGAGAAATGGAAAAGAGGGAAGCTGTTTTGAATGCCATATTTTCACAGAAGTTGTACAGAACAGGAAAATGAAGAGAGAAACCCCATTCCTTGTGCTTGTCCAGAGGCCTTGGCCTTGCTTTATGGAAATCACAGCGGGGATGGTTTTGTGGGGTCTGGAAAGTGGCATTGAGGAGGAACACACCTTTGATTCAGAAAGAACTTCTCCTCCTATTTTCTTGAGCTCAACTCAGCACAAAGGCAGAAGCTGGCAGTCTGGGTTTCAATTCACATTCTGTTTCTCCCTCACCTTACATGCAACTTAATTCAGGGTGCACTTGACTCCCACATTCTTAGGGAAGCATAGAGGGTGTTTTGTTTTTATGTCTTTTTTTTCAATTTATCCATTACTAATCTTCCTGTCCTGTAGTCCATACGAAAGCAGATCTGAGAATCAGACATTTTAGTTAAGTAATGTAAAGACTTGAAAAAAATAAAATAAAATAAAGACTTGAGTGGAAAATGTTTCAGCTCTAAAACTAAGATTTAAAAAATTTGCACATCTCTTCCATGGATGGTGGCTGGAGTACATACACAGCTGAAATAAAAAAGATTCTTCCTCCAAACACACACACACACACACACACACACACACACACATACACACAAGCATACACACGCACACATGCACCGAAATTCAGTGGGGAAACTTTGCCCATCCCTTACACCCCCGCCCCTCTCCAAATTTATGACTTTCTTACACTCTCTCCTTCCTAATCTTGCATGACTTTCACAGACATTTGATTGAGCAAGCTTGATGAACCGGGTTTTCTAACACCACCCAGCTGACAGCTCCAAAGAGAAGGTTATCCCGAGAATAGAGTAGAAATATGCTGAGGTGTCATGGTGTTTGTGTTTTGAATGGAAATTCCCATATGTGCCTTTAATATCCTAAGGATAATTAATTAATTACAATGAGATAATGTAAGCAATAGAAAAGTTTTTAATATGCATTATATTATGTTAAAACATGGAGAAAGACAGCTCTGTTGAAATGAGTCTGAAATACATCCTATATGTCTGTCTCTTCCAATGAACCGTTTGCAGAGAGGTAGTTAGAAATAAGAAAGGAAGATACTCTTATAGTGATTGAAATGTCATTCATTAATTTATTAACCACACAACCATTCTTTTAACAACTTTGGGTTTTGATACCCGTGGTATGTCA
Organism: Mirza zaza; assembly: GCA_008750895.1. Lineage (NCBI taxonomy): Eukaryota > Metazoa > Chordata > Mammalia > Primates > Cheirogaleidae > Mirza > Mirza zaza. The sequence continues at coordinate 61,044 of VSMD01102944.1, read as the reverse complement.
GGCACCAGATTCGTCAGGACAATGACTACGGTGAGCAGTGTGAGATACCACAGTGCAAAATTTAAGCGACTACCAAAAATAATTAGCCAAGATAAGTAATATTTTTATGCAATATTTGAAAAGAATATTAAAAAATCCTTGATGAACAAAACATCAAAATTTTTGATAAGGATAGGATAGGACCAGGCCAGAATTGGGGTGAGACAAATGAGATCAATTCATGCAAGTGCAAGGTTGGATCCTGTTTTCATCTAAAACATTGATGTTTTGTTCAACAGGAAATTTTTTTCATTAATTTTTATGTTTTTAAATATTGTATCAAAATATTATTTATCTCAATTGCTGAGTTTCTGGTGCCCCCTTCAATTTTGTTCTCAAGGTTAGTGCCTTGATTATTTCACCCCAGTGTGGAGTCCATTCTGAATCACCCTTTCCTGAATTCTGCCCAAGATCAATGGTGTCAGGACAGTTTCTCCACTGTAAAGCATCACTGGTTACAGAGAATGGCATGGTGAAAAGGATAACATCCTCTGATTTTCATTCTAACAGCCTTTTTTTGGCCGGGCGCAGTGGCTGCAATCCTAGCACTCTGGGAGGCCGAGGCTGAGCTCAGAAGTTCAAGATTAGCCTGAGCAAGAGTGAGACTCCAGCTCTACTAAAAATAGAAAGAAATTAGCCAGACAACTAAAAATACATAGAAAAAATTACCCGGGCATGGTGGCACAGGCCTGTAGTCCCAGCTACTAGGGGGGCTGAGGCAGAAGGATTGCTTGAGCCCAGGAGTTTGAGGTTGCTGTGAGCTAGGCTGATGCCACGGCACTCTAGCCCGGGCCAAAGAGTAAGACTCTGTCTCAAGAAAAAAAAACAGCCTTTTTCTAAATTTCTCTGGCCAGATTCAACAGCAACAAAAAGGACTGTTATAATAAAGCAACTTCTCTGTCTTCAGCTGTAGAGGAAAGTTCTGCTTCAAACGTATGGTCTTATTATAACCTTAAATACATTCACATACTTCACAGCACGTGTCTTGATTTTGAGTTAGGAAAATGTTTGCCATACTCAGAGCTTCTATTTCTTATACAAGGGACATTAAGGCATGTTTTTTACAAACTTAAATCCTTCCACACTAACCCTGTGCTTAGGTGGGCAGGAGCAGAATGGTGCCTAGTAGTGTTCACACTCACTCTGCATTGGGTACTCGTTCCCCTAGAGTTCCCACATCTCTACACCCCAAATTCTAAACATGCTGTCCCCTTCACGGGCCAAGTGAATAACCATATAAACACTAAAACTCAATAACATACTAATTTCAAAATAGAGCTTTGAGATGCAGCTATGCTGCTAAAGGTTGAACCCTTAATTATTACAACTGCAAAATGAAGGTATTAAGATTATAGTAAATGCATTTTCAGGAACTGTCCAGTTCTACCATGCTGCTTGTAATATTGAATCTCTCAGGTGTTCCAGATTATTTATGGTTGTCTGTCCTCACTACCCTCTTGCAAGAATTTTATCCTTTAAATGGAGCAAAGTTTACATAGGTCTGACTAATCATAGCTAGGGAAGAATCCCTATAAAGTATGTGCTATTAACTAAGCACATTATGTTAAAATAAGAGTATTGCCTAGCAAATTAAGTCTTCAAGTTTAAAAACTATTACATTGATGTCAGAGAAAACTCCAGGAGGGCCAGATAAGTGTATTGATCCAGATGCATATTGAGCCTCAGTGTCCCTGCTTCAATTTAAAAGGATAGAGAAACAATCCTGGCAAATAGCCCATTACTAAATATAGCCTTTGCATTTCCTCTTCTTTGCCTAATTGTTTTTGCTAATACGACCAAAGTAACAAAACTTACTGTTAGAATTCCTCCCATTTCTAGCACTTGCATCCCTGTGATTCTGCAAAGCGTAATTGAAACTTCAAAATTAAAGTCACTTAATTTTAAGTCATTTAATTTGAGACTTAATCCCTTGCTAAATTATTTTTTGTCAAAATTAAAACCATCAGGGTGTACACTCGTACCCATGACTACTTAAATGCAGGCTTTTGTAAATAAGAAGCAATGCTTCCCAAGTGTGAGTGGCTATTGCTTGCATACATATAATGCAAACACATCATGAGGGGTTTGTTATTTGTCTCAGAAGAAAACATCTCCCTTTTCCTTCTAATTAGAACAATAAGACATATGATGCCATATTAAAATTTAAATAGAATGGTAGCAGGTGGGGTATGATCCCTAGATCTACCCATTTGGAAGCAGAAGATCCAAACATTCCATACTCAGCCCCAAGAGGAATGGTTCCAGGGACTTTGTGTTCTCAGAGCATAGCAGTGCATGCTCACTGTACCTTTCTAATTACTTAACTTGGACTCTCCCACACCTATGAGGGGAAGATTGCCAAAGAGCGGAGAAATAGCAACCAGCCACGCATAAGAAAATCATTACATTCCTAAGTAGAGTGCAGTTTCTGTCACACCTGGGTTATATGGCTGTAGAGGGAAACAGACACATGCACAGGTATTACCAGTGTCTAAAATGTGTTATCCTTTTAAACATTTATAAGAGCTCTTTACTTGAGAAAAAACTTGCTGCCATATTACCATCCAAAGAGAAGCTAATAATCTATAAAATCTGTCACATTAAATGCTGAGAACTGGAAGGTATGCTTGGTAATTTCCTGGAATTTACTTTTCCAAAAATCGCTTTAAGAACTAAACCTTCCCTAAGCTAATCTCCTTCCTCGCTTGTGGGTGAGAGGATATTCAGTTAGGAAATACCCATGGCATAACAAGGTCTCAGACTTGTATTTATTACTTGAAACCTAAGAGCAGGTGACACCTTGTCTACTCATTTCAGCTGCATACAGTGGTGCTACTGTGTGATGACGTACAAAAGCACCCTCTCCCCCTTTCCCTTGGTGCATTAAGGGAAGTAGCAAAATCCTCTAGGAAAAGGTTTTAATTTTTTAGATCTGATATCCTGACCATAAAAATAGAAATCATGCTATTAAAAGATATTAATAACTGAAAACTAGTAGAACAATCAACATATCTACCTTCTGAATCGTCTGTCTGGGAGAGCTCTGCTGAAGCTCTTATTCTGAGATATTATAATCGAAGGCCAACAATCTCTCCAAAGTTTAAGAATATAGGGTGATTAGAAGTCTTCTCATCTGACAAAGAAAAGTTAAGTATGAAGGGCACTTCCAGCTATTTATATGCCTTCTCCTTTTCTTAAGATTTATGTCAAACATCAGTATTATTTCTCAGATGAAAAGAGTAGGATCTGATTTGCAAATCAGTTTTTACTGTGAGATTTCAGTCAAATAGGTATATTCAAGCCTGTGTTATTGTCCATAAATGGGTGTAATAATATTTATCTCGGGGTTATTGTGAGTAAAAAGCAGCAAACATTGAATAAAAATTAATAACCCTCAGATGTGGGTCTATCCTCCCCAACCCCCGGATGTGGTAAGCATTGTGGAGGGGAAGGGCATACCTCTAACCCTTGCTAGGGAGAGGCAAAGATATAAAATGTAACCAAAATGTTAAAAAAAAAAAACAGACATTTATCGGGCACCAGGCAGGTGGGAGGGGGAGAAGGGGATGGGTATATACACACATAATGAGTGCGATGTGCACCATCTGGGGGATGGACACACTTAAAGCTCTGACTCAAGGGAGGAGGGGAGGCAAGGGCAATATATGTAACCTTAACATTTGTACCTCCATAATATGCTGAAATTAAATAAATAAAATACACAAAATAAAACATTTGATGTTAAAAAAGTTAATAACCATCTCTTATCTTTAATTTTTTCTTTGAGCTGATGCTATCGTTTAAAAGTATATCGAAAGATCTCGAAGAAAAGCCAAGGATATAATGTTCATGAGCCTATCAGTCACCATACAGTCAGGAAAACACAAATACCCTGAATATTTCAAATAGAAGTGAGTTTAATACAACAGACCACTTACAAAGATTTTGGCTGGTTGGAAGAGTACAGAGAGAAAGAAAAGAGGCCAGAAATAACCATTTGCCCTTAAGGTTGCTATCAATGCCATTGGAACTCATGGTCATGTGCCATGCCCACTCCTGTCTCTTCCCAGATCTGTGGGAGCTATTCCCAGATCTGTGGACACCACTGGAGATCACAGTGACCCACCGTCACCTGCAAGTTTTAGCTACTGCCCCTGCTGGAGCCAGAAGTACAAACATGTCCTTCATTTTTTTGTCCTTGCAACCCCACCAAAATGCTTCCTCCTGGCAGAACTTAATAGGAACTAGCCAGCTGACAGTTTGGGAACGTAGTCTCCAGGCTGCCAGCCCCTCAATACAACGAAAAGCACGGAAGGAAAGAAGGGAATGGGCTGAGCACCAGCAGATATTATCCAGAAGAATAAATAATCATGTTAGTTACCACTTGAGCACCAGGAAGCTGACAATAATTCTGGTTCAAAAGGATGAACTATAATTATTTCCCCTCCCTTCCAAAATCCCATGGAAATATCATAAAAGATATAATGGAACTGCAAATGAGAAAGGAATCTGTGATGGTTAATTTTATGTGTCATTTTGACTCGGCCACAGGGCGCCCAGGTATTTGATTAGACATTATTTTCTGTGTGTTTATTAGGGTATTTTGGGGAGAGATTAACATTTGAATCAGTAGACCAGTAAAGCAGATTGCCCTGCTTCATCTGGGTGGGCCTCATCCAATCTGTTGAAAGGCCAACTGGAACAGGTAAGAAAGAATTGGCTCTCTCTGTCTGACCATTTTTGGATTGAGATATAGGCTTGTCCAGTCTTAGGACTCAGACTGGGATTGGAACTTACACCATCAGCTCTCCTGGGTCTCCAAGTTGCTGATCTTGGCACTTCTCAGCCTCCATAATCATTCCTTTAATATATGATATTCTATTGGTTCTTTCTCAGAAGAATCCAGTCTAATTACAGGATCCATCAGCAAATTAGACATTTTGGTAAGTTCCTAGAAGAAAGAATGTAGCTAGAATCATATTGATGAATAGGTCCCAACGGAGAAGACTGTAACCCAAAGATGCACCTGAGCCCACCCCTCTGGGAGAGGCAGCTATCTTCTCTCCCAGGTGCCCAGTGGGTGCAGCTGATGCCAAAGCCGGAAAGCTGGGAGCGGCTGTAATCAGGACAATTACTAATGCAGTGTCCATGGAATAGTTTGGGTGAATTGTTCTACACCAACTTCTGTATGAAAGAAAACACATTGTTTTCCAAGAAAGGTACGGCCCAAATATGAAGCTAAATAAAATTTGACATGACTTTGTACCAGTTACAGAGTATATAGCAAGAAACTCTCTATTTGACTTTGAAACATGGAACATTGTTTCAAGTGAAGAGCTTAATTACACCAGATCACATTTCTTTGTCTATGCATGTAAACACACTGCTCAGTTCTTGCAAACCAGTTCTTTACTGGTTTTCAATCAATTTAAAGTAGAAAACTACATTGCAGTTACAGAGCAGAATATGTGAAATAAATTTTGATGATGGAAAAGCAAAGGTTGGCAGGGAGAGATGAGGAGAAGCAGAAGAAAATACTTTTAAAGGAATTTTGAAATTTTTAAAATGTTAACACTCTTTTACTATTTGATGTTTTCACCCTATGTACTTACTATAATTTTTGGAATAAAAATAAATGGATAGAAGGCTAATTTTCCTGGCAGTGGAGGAGGTTGGGGAGGGATCTGTCTAGAAGCAGCTCCCTGCTACCCAGCTCAGTGCTTGGCTACAGTGATTTTAGGAAGGTAGAGCAGCTACAAATGCAAATTTATAATATAAGAAAATGCCACTGATTGATGAAATGGAACCAAAAGCATAGATGCTACTAGGTGCACTGTACCTAAACAATCATTTAAGAGTGAAACTTTTACTAAGGAGTTAGCTGTTAAAGCAGCAAAGACTTTTCAGACTATTTTAACCCTTTTCCCTTCTTTTTCCAATGTTTAATTATAACACTTAAATTTGAAGAGAATTATTGGAAAGACAAACATGAGATTTTCTCAATATAAGGAAGTACTTCTCAGTTCCTTCTGGAAAAATATCACTATCCGTCCATCCATCCATCCATCCAAGGCATTATGCCTGACAAGGTTATATGATCAAAGAGTTATTTTGGTTTTATACTAAGGAATAAATCAACTTGGTAGCACTTTTCTCATTTATAAGTTGCACAATTTGGGGGGAAGTTCCCTTGTGTTATATATAAGTCTCCATTAGGAAGGTACTTGAAATGAAGTCCTAGCTTCTTGACCATGAGAAGCAGCCCTCAATGCATACTGAAGTTTCTGGCAATTGGACTTCTGCAAATCCCTAGGATCTTGTAATAGCTCAAATTCCTAAGATATTCACTTCTTAACTAATGCATAAGAAAATTGTGAGCAATCTCTCTCAAGTTCAGAATTGCCACGAGGCCAAAATGTCAGGGTCAAAACGTCAGGGCTCAAATGGCAAGTCAATGTGTCCTTCTTGTTCACCTTCCTAATCCACTTGCCTTCACTTCCTTTAGTTAAATCTTAGCTCAGCAAGTTCTTTTGACAGTTTACAGTTCATCTAGATTGTCCATAATCTTCATTTGCAAAAATATTTTCAGTCCCTTCTTTAAGATAAAAAACTGCTGCCTCCAATCTCACCAAGTTATTTTTCCCTAGATGCATAATGACCTTAATATTTAGCTTTCCAACTAAGGCTCAGAGCCCAGAGCTCCTATTTAGAGTGGGTGCTGCTTGTCTGAAGTTCTCACACAAGTTTCTAAACCTATTAACAAAATTAACGTGGTCAGACAACCCTTGGAAATTCATGGACCCTTTTGAAAAACAAAGCCTCTCTCTTTAAAAATGAAACAGCCCAAACCACAGCCTATGTTGACCCATAAGCAAAATAATCTAATTGCCTGTGTGTGGAGAATGTCCAACTTCTGAGATAGTTGGTGTTCCCACATGGTCAAGATTAATGTCAGTCCGTTCTGATTGGCTTCTCCTGTCCCCACGGGTGGAAGTGTGCTTGGAAACATGTTGGATGAAGAAATTTCCCAGTGTATCACAGTTACCAAGCCAGCTGTGCAAAGTCGTTTTTACCCGGATACAGTAGAAATATTACAGATTTCCAACAAGCTTAACTATCGCATGTATCTTGTGAGCTCTGGGATCTGGGCCAGACTACAGAAAACATGGTGAGTTTTCTGGACAGAGGAAATGGATGCTCCCATGTGTCATAAAGAACTTTTTACTTTGAAACTCAACAGTTCCAGCTTCTCATCGGCACAAACAGAAAACTCTTGGCCTTTGTTGTTTGTTAGAACATGCACGGCAATAACAATTAACCACAATGCTGAAGAATTAGGGGTTTGGGTTTCCATTTAATTTAATTTTCTGGTTGACTTGGGATTAAACAAACAAACAAACAAAAACACTTTACTTATTTAAACATGGGGAAAAGAAGAAAATAAACTCAATTTATTGAATATTGTGGCAAATATCTTGCCAGAATTTTAAAAAATGTTATTTGTCTTTACTAAAAGCCTATAAAGTCTGAATTTTTTTTACAGTTTTTACAGAGGAAGAAACAGCCTCAGAAAGATGTAATAAGTTGCTCAAAACCACAAAGTTAGTGTTTGGAAAATGTAAAATTAAAACTCAAGTCAGTTTGCCTATAAAAGACTAGGTCCATCAAATACTTTTACAACGTGAAATTTTATGTTCTTTTACGTGTAGATTTAAAATAACTTGCATATTTGAATTTTTCTTGAGTCATTATTTTTGAGCATCTCTTGAGTGCTAATCTCTGGGCTCACTGGGAAAGAAGGAAAGGTGAATTCTATGTATTATAATAATGCCTTTGAGAAACTTTCAGCAGAATAGTTATTACTTAATGATAAACATGTAGAATACAGAGTCTTTATCTCCATGAAATAGTTGCTTTCATGGTACTATGGGGATGAGGTAGCAGACACTGCTACTAATAGCTGGAGGTGGGTGGGTAGCATCAAAGCAAGCTTCAGCGAGAAGGGTTTCAGTTGAATTTATCGGTAAGAAAGGCCCTCAGGTAGGGGACAGCATGTACAATTGTGCAATCGTAAAGACACAGGGAAGTATATTGACGTACTTGAGACTCTGCAATTCAGCACCATGAGAACCAAGGTGACATTTGAGGACATTGATGAAAAGTGAGCTTAGAAATGAAAGGAGAGACCCATAGCACATATGCAATATTAGATGATCTGAGTTGTACTGTGGGGTACATTGTGACAGAAAGTGGAAAGACATTAGATTTGTGTTTTTAAATGATCTCCTCAAGATGGAGGGGGGGATAATTTGAAGTAACTTAAGGAAGACTTCAAAAAAAGTGGTGAAGGATTCTCAGCCTCAGAGTGCTTGAGGCTCCTGGTTTAAATGAGGACATTGCACACCTTTGGAGTCATCTGGAGGAGTCTCAGTTATCTTTGGAAATGCTATACAGGTGTAGAAGACAGATGATACTGGATTGAATCTCATTGTCTCCCAGGCATACTCCGAAAGTTAAAATAAAAAAAAAAATATATATATATATGGTATTAGATGAGATATCTATACAATTTGCTTTTCTAATAAGTGAGGAGTGCAGAAAAGCTGTTGGAGTGCTTCCATTAATAAAACTTTCACTGTACATTTCCAAAGGACCAGTTGCTGTTATTTCTCCTGATCCTGTCAGTCAAATCCCCCATGAAAGTGGATCTTACTCTTTATCTGCAATGTGCTAACAGGAGGGTGAGTGGCTACAGCAGGATTTCTGTCAAGAAGCCCCCAAAAGCTTGCCACAATTCGATATTTCTTTGAAGACCTATTTGTTTGTCATGTGAATCTTGTACTCTGCTTGATAGTACATTATTTTTTAAATTATAAAATACTATTATAAATTCCTTAATTCCCCCCCCCAAGTCCTTCAATACATTTGAAATGCCAGGAAAATGTTTATCAGGTGAATTCTTGTTGCTTTTCTGGCAAAACCCCAGAAGTAAGAACACTTTGGTTAGAGACCCTGATACTATTCTATTTTGTTACCCAAAGGGAGAGTTTAGGACATGAATAAATGAGTCCTCATTTGTCATGTCAATATGACATAGTTACTCATCCTCAAACTTTAATATTCACAAGAATCACATTAGTTGTTAAAAAGAAAAATCAGGTTCCCAGGATTCAACCATGGAGGCTATTTTAATTTAATGTGTCCATGGAATTGACATTAAAAACACAACAGAAACGTAAGTGATTCTGTCGGGTGTTCTGTAATCCATGCACTGAGAAACTCAGCCCCAGTGAAACTCTAGACCACGGGCAATACCACATGGGCCATAATCCCTGTTATCTTCCACTCTGTTGTGTGACACGCTAACCCTGCAGCTGCCCAGATCTTATCCCTGCAACCTCTGATCCAACACAAATGGACCCCCCAGGTAAAGCAGCCAGAATTTTCACATCCTCTGGACTGTGAGTTGAATGACCTCAGACTAGAGCCACTGGACAGCAAATCCTAAAAGCAAATTATAGTATATACAAGAATATTTTAAAAGCATATAAAAGTGTATATTATAAAATAGTGCTGAAGTGAAAAAAGGCAAAGAAAATAAATTGAACCAAGCAATCTAAAAATAGTTACGAGGTACCTCTGAAAATCTGTTAAGCTGAACCTTCCAGAATTATTTCAGTCATTTAAGGAGTGTGATGGGAACTAATAGCTATTAAACACCCACTGTCTATCAGATAGAATCAGTAATGAGGTATGAACATTTTCCCATTTTGTACAAAGAGAAGGCAAGGCTTCTTGAGGTAAGTTAAACATAAAGTTGAATGAAAGAGCATTGGATCTCTTCCAGACTTATTATTAGGCTTTCATAAGAAGCACTGAAACCTGCTTGTAATGCTGAACTTGGCAACATTTACTTCCTTTGGGGCTGTCTATCTATTCACATTAGCCACAGCTTAGAACTCTGGAGCAAAGTCACCTCACACTTAGCTATCAAAGGTGAGCTGGCAGACATCTGAAGGCAGCCATTTGTCACTGGATATGCTAGCATAGTCCCGGAAGAGAAGGGCATCATGCCACTCTCCCAGCTCACTTTCCTTGGCCTCAGCTAGGATGATCATGCCACCCTGAACCTGTATGTCCCTTTTCTCCCCACTCCCCAGGCCCAGTGTTCTCAATCCCATTCAAGAGCCATAGGTGCAAACACACGAATTCAACCCAAGTGTGCCTGGGAAATGTCACTGGTTCTAGTGGAAGATTACCAACCAGTTATCAGAACACCAATCAACTTTCAAAATGGAACTAGAGAATTGATTAAGCATCTATTTTCATGCCAAATTCTCAAAACCATGTCACTATTAGAATGGGCTGAATGGCAGTGAAAGCAAACACCTGTTAGATGTCTTCTGTCTTCATCAACAAGCAGACTTGGACATGAAGGTCTTCAAGAGAACACTTAGCCTCATGCTGCCCTGGCTTTCTGAGCACTGTGATAAGTCCTATGGAGAGAAAAATCTCAAGACCTAGTAGGCAGAAGCTACATCCTCAAAAGGACTTACAATGTAAGTGGTTTTATTCTGAGCGACCTTCTCAGCCCCAAAGGTATTTGCTCAGATATACTAAAATGGCAAGTTGGGAAATGCCAAAGTAATGCCTGATTGGTCACACCCAAAGGCTCTTACTTCCTGAATCGGTAGTAAAATCTTGCTATTACATGACTAAGGAGCCTTGCAGTTCAGGGACATACTTGGGTTTCAAGTCATGCACCTTTTTTATAAAACTGACAGCTGGTTTCTTTCTCGGGCCCTCTTGCTGCTGGCAGGGACATGTTTGATGTTAAAGTCACGTTCATTTCTCTTATTGCAGGAAAGAGATGTGGTAGCTGTTCTCTAAATGGCTAGTCTTGGTCCCCTCATCTTATAGCACTAACTGTCTGTCATGTGGGCAGGAAAAGTCTTCAGAAAAATGGAAAACTCATTCTTTTACAGTAGCATTTTACAGCACTTCAGAATCAATTACAGTTTGAACCTGAAGGTAGAGTTTTCTCAGTTTCTGATATGCTTTGCTGGGTTTTGCTGAGCTAAGTGGAAACATTTCAGTCCTGGAATGTCACAGGAATGAAGAAAAATGAAACCTATCAGTTGTTCACTCCAACATAAGGAGGAACTTTCAGTAACTACAACAACGATTTCAGAGCACTCTAATGCACACAGCCCTAAACCCAGAGATCTTTGGAGACTCAGTAGCAATTTTGCCACATATCAAATCCAGGTTCTACGTCCAGCAAGGTGACCATGGACAAGCCACTGTCCACTTTTCTGAAATAATGAGGAATGAACCACTTCGAACATATTTTTCTATGAAAATTTCTAAGATATGGACAAAGTCTTGTGTGTTGGAAAGAAAACTGGACCATGAAAAAGGGGCATATAATAATAACTTGCAAATACACTGATTCATTGAATCTTTTCAATCGTTTAATGCTGCAAGTTTCGATGTACCCATTTTACAGATGAGGAAACAGAGACTTGCAGGTGTTGAGGAGGCAGCCCAATGTCACATTTAAGGGTAGCAAAGCAGAGAATCAAACTCATATCTGTCTTATTCTGAAGGCCACTGCACTTTACAGCCTCATGACTGGCTCACAGCATAGCTGTGAGGCTGTGTGCACATTTCCTTCCTTGGATCTTAAACTTCTTTTATTCTGTACTTTGAAGGAACTTTAAGAAGGCTTACCTCAAGCCCGTCAGGTGTGGAGAGGGTCAGTGAGAAGGCAAATGAGAAAATTCTCAGCTCTCACTCTCCCTCATTTTCTTTCCTCTCCTTCCAGAACTGTTCAACTGTCTGATATTTAATATTGCTCTTCTGAATGAGATTTTTTTGGAGAAATGGTACCAGTGCTTTAACAAAGGAAGGAAGGGAAGAAGGGAAGGAAGGATAAATAAAGGAATAAAGAAAGTGAAGGAATAAAAGAAATTGAAAAACACTGCATGACTTTATTATGTCCTCTCTTAGGATTGTGAGCACTTTAGCACTCTTTAATGGGGCAAATCTAGAAGAGGTTGCACATTTATAAACTGTTGTGTAAAGCACTTCATAAACCAGGTTTCGTTAATCAACTTGTATGCTGCAATTCTCAAATATCAGTGGCTTACAGTAACTAATGTTTATTTCTCTCATATGACTTGTCCTACACAGATTTGGCAATGAGTATGTGTCACACTGTCTTCACTTTGGAGCACATATTGGAGGAGTTCCTATCCAGGAAAATCATTTTTGTGCTGGGGGGGAAAAAAAGAGCAATGAAAGATCCATGAGATACCATTTAAAGCTTCTGTGCAGCTGTGATTTATGTTAATCCTACTCCCATTTCATTGACTAAAACGAGTCACATGGCCAACCCAATAGCCATGTATGGAGAGAAATTATCTTCCTGTATGGAGTGGCAGCAAAAAATCAGGAACAATAATGTTCTTTACATAACTTACCCATTCTACCCCTGGTCACAAAGTTTTGTTTTCCTTTCTTCCTTAAATAAAATACATTCTCCCTCTCTCCAAAACAAAGACACTTGAAAATACAATACAATCCAATTATAGCATCAGATTCAATAGCCAAAATTTTATGATGTTATCTGTATCAGGGCCAGGTGGGGGTCCTTTGGATCCAGAGGCTTATGAATTTAAAACAAAAATTTAATGCAAGTGACCTGTTTTCCCCCATCACACATACACAATAGTTAAATAAGTTAAAAACTAACTGCAATAAATAGTGTCATTACAAAGAGGAAGATGAGGCTGGGCATGGTGGTTCATGCCTGTAATACCAGCACTTTGGAAGGCCAGGGTGGGAGGATCCTTTGAGACCAGGAGTTTGAGACCAGCCTGAGAAAAAAGCAAGACCCTGTCTCTCCAAAAAAATTATCTGATTATGGTGGCACATTTCTATAGTCCTAGGTTGAGGTAGGAGGATTACCTGAACCCAGGAGTTCGAGGCCACAGTGAGCTGTGATGATGCCACTGCACTCCAGCCTGGGTGAAAGAAAAAGAAAGAAAGAAAGGTAAGAGGCACACAGCAGTCACTAGAAATTTTCAGTAATTTACTCAAACTTTGCAAAAGCTTCCTTCCTGCGTACAAGGAATGTTCCTTGATTGAGCTCTGGTTTTGCTCCCTGGGAGTTGCTTGCTACATAGCAGGTTCTTGACTCCATGCTCTGAGAGGGTCTTCCTTCCCCATGGCCATTCCCAGTCACACATGAAGACAGTATTGGGAAATGTGCCTTTTGTAGGGTTATGTATCTTTCTCAGCCTGCTTCCTGATAGAGGGATTTGCAAAGTTGTTTTAAATCTCAAATAGTCACAGTCTCTTCTAGTTAAGGTTGGTGGCTCTTTCGATAGTCCAATTTTCTCTAAAACTTAGTTGGCTGTTCTGGATTTCAGACAGTACCATGTACAAATAGCCACACCTATAACTCCCTTTGAGACATCTCTCCCTTGTAAGACTTAAATACAGCAAATAACTGGGGAAAATAATACCATGAACCATGCAGAATAAGACAGAACAATCCAGCAAGTCAGATGGACGATTCAGGTACTACAGTGTTTTTACAGATCTAAATAAAATTTAGAATAATTCTGAAATCTTGTATATATTTGTGGAGTCGAATTTAGATTTCTTTACACTGGAATGACTCTTGTTAGGTCATGTGCCAGACTGGGTTTCTTTGGTGACTAACATTTAGCGACTCTCATTTTATAGTCCTCTTAGAAATTTTACTTCAAATGTCCTTAATGAGAGTGCAGCTGGCTCTCTCCCCTGTTCAAAGTTTACTGGGCCAAAGGTAGATACCCAAACTGAGGACTTCAATTTCTTTCTGAGAATTTGTTTTGGGACTCAGACTACAGTTAGTCTCTGCTGGAGGTTTGAACAAGGAAGCCATCACTTGAATTATGTTATCCTGGGCACTGAGAAGCCAACAGTCTGGGAAAAGAAAGAGAATAAATAATGGAACACATACACAGCTGGAAGTAGAGATGTCTTATGGTCTATGATATATTCCTGTCCAGAAAGTTCTCCCTTTCCTTGAGCTATTTTATGTGGGTTTTTATAACTTGTAATCAAATGATCATCCAGACAACATTTTCAACTGAAATTCAGTATCTTTCAACAAACTCTTCTTGAATTTCAATGTACATGATACTAAGAAAGAGTTCCCAAAGGATAAAAAGATGAATAAGACACAATAACAGTAATCAGGGTATCTAAAACTTATTAGAGAGAGACATACAGATTCCCATGTGAAGATAATACTAGAGTTATGTAAAATACTGTGGCAATTTGCAGGTTAGTGTGGTCACATCTTGAAAGATCAGAAAAAGTTTATGAAAAACGTGTCATGGCAATTGAGGTAAAGTTATAGGATAGACAAAATTTGAGATGAAGAGATGACAGAAAGCTTCAGTTGGAGTAAATGACTGAACTAAGAAAATTTGGAGTTTATGATGGAACAGCATGGAATATTATAATATTTTTCCAGAGTATAAGAAACAAATTAGAAAGAAGAGGCAGATGCCTGGACAGGTAGTTTGGGATATTGTTACAAAGGATAGTGCATGCAAATATGTATCTGCTTAACTAGGTAGATAATAGAAACCCACTGGAGGAAATGATGTCGTCTTTCAGAGGTGTGGTCCAATAGCAATCAATGCATATGGTAGATTTGAATGGGAAAGAAACTACAGACAAAAAAAATTTATAGTCCATTGAAGGAAGTCATAATGTGTGGAACTGGGTAGTCTCAGCATTAACAGGAAGGAAGCATATCACAGAAAAGACAGAACAGCCATAAGAAGCTAAAAGGCCATGCAATGGATGTGGAATAGGAAAAGGGGGAATTCAAAAGAAAAAAGCTTTCAATTCCATCAAAGGAAATAGAAGTAGGATGAAGACAAAAAAAAGTTTAGTTTGAAATTGCTTAATTAAGTATGCCAATGGGACATAGGGCAGGGACAGATACTTGATAGGTCACTGGACATGGGGGACACTAGAACTTCAATCTAGGAGAATGCTCAGAAATCACTTTGTGTGATTCCCTCATTTCATAGACAAAAAAAAAAAAAAAAAAACTGAGATCCTTAGTGCTTTGTCCAAAATGACAAAGCTTAGAAAGGTAATCTAGGAAATCTGTTGATAGATATTTACAGAGTGAAAATTCAGGGTTGACTGGAACACACAACTGCCTGGACTGAGCAAGAAGCACAGAAAGAGGCTCTGTGACATCGATCCACATTTTGTCAGTCAGTGCAGGTAGTGTGTAAATGCTGGCATTGGCAACATGGCATGCCTGCTGTGTGCTAAGTGCCATACTAAACACTGTGCAACGCTTCAAAAGACAGGGACAATGCAGAGACCATGTGCCTGGGGGAGCAGAGTGCTCTAACTGGGAGGGCAGTCCAGTCACGCAAGCCAACCTTGCTCAGGGATTCCAACCCCCTGTGCACAGAGAGACCTGGAGCTCTTAGGATTAATTCTAAGTGTTCCCCATTCCAAAATCAGACAAAAGGAGACATTGTACTACCTCTTAACGTCAAATCCAAGATTTACAATTTCATAAATTGAATTCTCACAAAGATCTTATTGTCAGGAGTTGGGAATGACTTGATTTCCTCATTCAGAGTGGTTAGATTCTGTTTCCTGGACTTACTTTCAAGAAAGTTGGTGGTATTAAATATGCTCTGGGAATAATGACAAATTTTTGAATTAACAAATTGAAATTAGTGTACTAAATGTCATATATTATCTATCCATTTTTAGGTGTTAGGTGCTGCTACAACTATCTCAATATTTGTATTTTTAAGACAGAAATAGAAGAAAGAACATTTATTATAATTAAATTTTATTAATGTCTATATGTACATTACTTTAAAATAACAAAAATATATTCCTTTGAGAGACTTGGCTGTGATATACAATTGGTTTCAATATATGATTATTATTGAGAAATCTTATTTTACAAATGAAAAATCTTTTGAGTAATGTAGTAGTAGAAGCACCGGTGGAAGATTTGAGGCAGTTTCTAAAATAACATTTAGCCTTTTCATCCAGTCTCCTCTGCCCTTCATCACATCTGAAAGGAATAAAGAAGACAAGATAGATGAAACTGGAAAAGAATTTTATTTTTCATTCTCATCAGCGACCATGTAGGCGCTCTTCCTGCCTTTTGATGTTTATTTTGACCTATTTACATGCAAATGAAGAAAGGCCCTGTCCACTTTACTTTGGAAATTTTGCTTTGACAGCTGGGATTTTTGCCTTCTGTAGCAGGCAATATGTGCTTATTCCCAGGGTTTCTGCAACTCAAGGCGGCTTGTCTCCTCTCAAGTCAGCTTCTCAGAAGGCCACACCGAAGGGCAAGAGGACAAACACCTCACCCGGACATCGCAGCAGTCAGGAGCCTGTGAAAGCCAAGTACTCTCTCAGGGGACAAAGCTTTTCAGGGCGCCCACATTTTAGGAGACACGCAGATGGTGCCACTTAAGACCTGAATAGGGCATTCTTCACGGTTCCACAATGCATTCCTTTCAGAGGTAGCATTTCCCATCCTGCAGGTTATCAGAATGTCAAAAATGTTTGGGCCAGAAATACCTACACAAGCTCTCACACAGAAAGAAGAGCACACACAAGCACAGCTCATTGATCAAACATATTCTAAAGCACTTTTTTTTTTTTTTGCTGATACTAATGACTCATTTTTCTGCATTGGAAAAAAAAAAGTTCATTCTTCCAAAGGTCAGGGTCAAAATACTGAGGTAGGCCTGCCAAATAGAAAATCTCCACTGTGAAACATCTTTATCTTCTTGCAGAAGGATTTGCAGCTACAGAATAACATGCACCACGCTCCAAGGTCACCTGGAGGGAAAGCAAAGAGAACGATTTTTTTTCTACCATCACAAAGAAATCACAATGACATATGTCCAAAAAGCAGTCAGTTCAGTTTACTGAGGGGTAACAAAGAATGTGGCAGTTGAATCTTGGCTGTAGAACACTGATACTACTCTTCTGTCACTCAGTATGGGGATAACTTCATTATGGATGAGTGGCTCACAAATTCCACGATATTAATAAAATAAAAAAAACATGTTTTAAAAATGACTTGTAGTATAAAATAAGGGAAAGGTTTTGAAGCCAGTTAACTGGAATTAAATTTCTGCTTAGACAGGCAATTTTTATCAGATTCTTTATTGAACTAGTAATATCAACTGGACCTGTCAAACAAACAGCACACACCAAATGCAGCAACTTAGGTCAAAAAATTGATTTGCTGGAAGGAAAGCAGATCACAAAATCAGCTAAGAGTCTGGAGACCCATGCTTGGAAACAAAAAGAAAACAAGGCAGATGCGGCCTAAGAACACATATCGAGCCAAGGGACTGTCTGGTTAGAAGCTTGTAAATGTCACTGCTGCCCCTCCACACTGGACATGAAATGCTGCCACCAAAATGAATTTCTACCCACCCCTGCTTTTTTTGAGGGAGCTTGGTCCTAAAGCTGAATTCCTGGCAGGAGAATCTGATTGGTCACATTGATATGACATGCTTCACGCAGCTTCCAGAGTTCTGCAGGAAGAACTTTCCAACTCTTCACAGCTACCTTGGAGGGAGACCTAGCCCATCTTCCAACAAGAATCACATGAGGAGGATTTTGGAAACATAGGTTCGGGTGCCTGAACCCCCTCCCAAACCACTACAGCCTTTTCACAAGATTGTTTTCATGATAACATTAGAAAATATAGCTAAATTTCATAGTAAATTGCTGAGCCCAACCTGATTTGATATGAAGGAAAGAAAACAACTATTTATTGCATGCTGTCTATGTTGTTAAGAACAATTATGTTTAGGTTAGTAAGTATCAAATGTCTGATTTCCTTAAGTACTGAGTGTGACAGTTGATATCTCTGAAATTTTCACTTTGACATTTCTTATTTGTTTATCTTTTTCTTCATTGTGAAGGTATATCCTCATTCTTTCAAACACACATTTTGGCTTATGATTATCTTTCAAAAAAATTTTTAGGGTAATTTTTGTGAAACCATGGATAAGTCAAAAATTCGTGTTATTTTTTAATATGAGTTCCATTGTGGAACCAAGGTAGCTCGGATAACTTGAAATATCAACAAAATGTTTGGAAAGATATGGCTAATGAATGCATAGTATGTTGATGGTTTGAGAAGTTCCATTCTGGTGATTTTAATCTTGAAAATGAGCCATGTTGGTGACCTGAGGCCAAGGTGGATAATGATGAGCTGAAAGCTGTAGTGGAAGTGAAGCCATCTAAATCTATACATGAATCAGCAGCAAGGTTTGATGTTACTATTCCAACAATATTGGACCATTTGAAATAAACAGGCAAAGTGAAGAAGCTAGATAGATGGGTACCACATGAGTTAAATGAGCATCAGAAGAGAAATCGTCTCAAAGCTTGCCTTTCTTTGCTGTCATGACCTAAAGGTAAACCATTTCCACACCGTATTGTTACATGTGATGAAAAATGGACTCTTTTTGACAATCGCGAGCATTCGGCACAATGGTTAGATAAAGATGAAGTGCTGAAACACAGTTCAAAACCAAAAGTTCATCAAAAATAGCTAATGGTGTCTGTTTGGTGGTCTGGCACTGGTATTATCCACTACAGCTTCATGAAACCTGGTCAGTCGATCACAGTGGATGTCTACTGCAGCCAATTGGATGAAATGATGAGGATGCTTGCGATTAAGCAGCTGGGATTGGTCAGTAGAGACAGGCCAATCCTCTTGCAAAACCACATATTGCAAAAAGCAACACTGCTCAAACTACAGAGGCTGGACTTGGAAACTCTCTGTCATCCACCATATTCACCAGACCTTGCACCAACTGACTGCCACTTCTCCCAGCCTTTGGACCACTTCTTGCAAGGAAAAATATTCAATTCTCAACAAGCTGTAGAAAACACCTTTTTATGATTTAATTACCACTCACTCTCCAGACTTCTTCCCTTCTGACCTAAAGGCAAGCTTCCTAAGTTAAGATGGCAAAACTGTGTTGATAGTTTAGGCACATACTTTGATTAATTGTACTGCTTCTTATCTGAGATATAATAAACTAGACTTTTGATTCAAAATTGGACATTTCATATTTAATGATCTAAATACTTAGGACACAGGTGAAGGGAATATACACACATGTGTATACAGATAATATGTATAAAAAATATATGATAATATTAATCTGAAGTTACCATTGCATTGTTGGTTGCATGGTATTAATAAAGCTTTATCTTTTCCACTTTACTGGCAAAAAGGTAGTCAATATGGTACCACCTGTTACAAATAGAGGTTAGGAATCTCCTAATATTGGAGAAATACAGAAGGAGTGCTGTGTGGAATAAAACAGGGAGTTGAATAAGTTGGAGACACCATGAGAAGGGAAAAGAAGTAGGGTAGCATCATGCAGGATTTGGAACCTGTAACTGCTTCCTCAGGGGGCAGGAATTTCTATCACAAAAGGGGAGTGGCATGGAGCAAGAGGAGAAAAGGTAGACCCAAGACAAGCCTGGACACTGGAGAGGATGGTGGGAAAGTGCCAAAGAGCTCACAGAGGGAATGCCTGAGTGTGGGCAGAGGTGGGAACCAGGCAGAGGAAATTAATTATAATTCAGCAGAGCCAAAGACCGGCAAAGGACGAAGACGACCTTATCAAATTTTGTAACAGCATCTTGTAATGAAGGTCAACATGAGAGATGGTGATCAGAAAGTACCTACTTGAGAATCTGATTGTGGGGTGCTCATTGATGACAGCCTAAGTAGAGGTGAAGAGCAATATACTGCCTGACGTTCGGATGTTAAGAACAGGGATCTTTGGGAATCAGACAATTTCTAACAGTTTTCAAGGAATATTGATTTTTCTTAAATTTGTGTCTGTCCCACCTTATAAAAACTTTCAGAAGGATATGAGACACTCTTATTTTTAACTTTTTATGTGGAAATAATATCAACTTTAAAAAAGGTTGAAAGGATAATCCAAAGAACTGCTGTATCCCTTTACCTGAACTTACCAGTTATTACTACTTTGCCACACTTGTGCTATCTATCTTCTATCTATCCATCTATCTATCATCTATGTATATATCTAACCATCTATCTACTGTCTATATCTATGTATTTATCTATCTGTTTATCACTAACTATCCATTTATTTATCCATGTGTCTATGTATCCATCTATCTTATATTTTTCCTAAACCATTTCAGAGTAAGTTGCATGTGTCATGAGAATTTCAACAATATATCCTAAGAACAAATACATATTAAATATAATCACAGTATAATTATCAAATATAGAAAATTTGACATTGATAAAATGCCATTATTTAATATACCATCCATATTCAAATTGCCAATTATCCCAATAGTGTCCTTTATAGCTATTTTTCTTGTCTTGTATTCCAGGTCCAATCAAGGATCACACATTGTACTCAGTTATTAAGTCTCTTTCATTTCCTTTTATCTGGAAAAGTTCCTGTCTTTCTTTCTCTTTTATGACACTAACTTTTTGAGAACATGCTTTCTCAATTTAGGTTCATCCGATGCTTCTCATGATTAGACGCACTTTGTGCATTTTTGCGGGGATGTGACATAGGTGGTATTTTGCCCTCAGCACATCACATTAGAAGGCATATAGGCTGGGTTTGTCCCATGATTAGTGAGGGGTAACCAATCACTTTAATCACTTAGTTGAATTTGTGTCTGCCAGAAAAAATTACTTTTTTCTCTCATCAATAGATATTCTGCAGGGAGATACTTTGAGACTATGAAAACACTTTCTCAAATTTTCACCCACTAAGTTTTAGCACCATTGATGAGTCTTAACTGAATCAATTGTTACTATAATGTGTGTGACACACTGACATTTTTTTACCTTCATTATTATTTTTATATTTATTAATTGGTGTCCTCTTATGGGGAAGAACTTTCCTTTCTCATTCATTTATGTACTTATGTGTGTATATTTGCATTATCTCTGTAGGTCTATACATTCTTATTATATTCAATGAATTATAATCCCTTACTGTCATTATGGGGCAAGATTTTTAATGCAATTGTTTCTTGAGATCAAATAAAATTAATTGTGGAGATATTGCCATGTTTTAAATTAACTGGGCAAAGAAAGACAGATCCAGGGTGTGGTCAGGGGACAATAATGATGGACAAGACTGTGCAGGGCACTGGAAGTAACTGTCTGCCTGATGCCTTTCCCAGGGGGGAAGATACTCTGCACATTGGGCCACCATATGCCAGCCATGAATACAGCTCTAAGCTGTAATAGAGTGAGTCACACCAGACTTAATGGCTCCAGATGTGATAAAAAGAAGGCCGTGCATGAGAATGCATAAATAGCACTTCACGTACTCTGCTAGATAAGGAAGTGACATGCTCCTTAAGCCAAGAGTCTTCAGCTGCTGACTGGACCACGTTCAACCACTCATGGTGCCATTCATGGAGCAGATATCTCAAACACTCTTGGTTACCATAGATGTGACTCCAGATGGGAAGGTGACAATCTATAAGGAAGAAAAACACAAGTAAAGCAAAAAGACGACAGAGATCTCACAGTAGTAGTCAAGGATAAAAAAGAAAGGGGAGGAACTGAAGAAGAGAAATCACTTTTTAAAAATTAGCAAATGGAGAGAAAACTAAAGCACAAAGTAAACGATCTTGGAACTGATGGTAATGGAAGCCAAGAAATGAGTGCAAAATGGGGCAATCAGAGAGATGATAGGTCATTTAGAACACCTCCTCCTGTCTGGGGTCTTATGGAAAAGTAGGTGAGGCAAGAGTTACTTCTGGGACTGAGATGCCCACTTGGGTGGGAGAGCCAGTGGCCTGCCAACAAGTGTTAAGAGGTTTCAAAACAAATAGTAGCCAGAACAGTCTTGAATCTTTAAAAAAAAAAAAAAAAACTTCATTAAAATATAATATGCATACAGTAAAGTGCTCAGTGAGCTTGCGTAGCTCAAGAAACCTGGGAAACCAGCACCCGAATCAAGAAACAGAATATCACCAGCACCCCAGAAACACTTTCTGTACCCCTTTTCCATCTCCACTCCTTCTCCATTAAGGGGAACTTCTTACAGCATGGACAAATTTGCCTTTATTTCAATTGTATGTAAATGGAATCAAACAATACATGCTTTCTGTGTCTGCCTCCTTTGGCTCAGTACTACGTTGGTGAGATTCATCATGCTCCTTTGGAGATGCAGTTTCTTTATTCTCAGTGCTGTGTAGGTTTCTATTGTGCGAATATGCCACAATTTATTCATCGATTCTATTGTTGATGGGCATTTGGATAATTTCCAGTTTAAAGTATTATGAATAAAGCTGCCAAGAACGTTCTAGTACATGTATTTTTCTGAATAGATGTGTGCATTCCTGCTTAGCATATACCTGAGAATGAAACTATTAGGTCAGGGGTAGGCTTTACTAGACACTGACAAGCAGTTTTCAGAGTGATTATAAAATTTATATTCCCATCAGGCCTGTGCATTTTTAAAACACATGGGTTAATGATAATAGCTACCAGTGAAGTAAGTTACTTCCCTGAGAGTAAGCAAAAAATGACATTAGGGGCAGCATTAACGCGCATGGATTATAATGACAACACTCCCAGGCAAACATAAGAAGATGTTGTAAAAAAGCAACGATGAAAAATTCTTACCTCAACAGAAGGGTTTCCTTGAATTCAACCAATTTTTGAAATTCTCATTTTTGTGTCTTCATACAGCCTCGTGTAGAAAGTGGATTGAAGAAATGTTTGCTGTTTATAAAATGCTGTCTTTAAAATGTTGTGATTCATATCCTATCATTTAAATTTCTTAATGAACAAATATATCTGGAGAGAGAGAGAGAAAGAGAGGGAAGCTGTGGTTTGGAAAACTTAAGCAAGTTGCCCATGATTAAAAGAAGTAAAAACTGGGAAGTCAAATCAATTAGGACCTATCATTGAAACTCTACAAGTCAGAAATGACATACTTGGCACATAAATGAATTTGATCCCTTTGATCTAATATCATGTGATATTACAGAAGCAGTCAATTTTGAGAAATCAAAACAATTTACAAAAGGAATATCTGAACATTTTTCTTTCTAGCCTGGCAGTGTGACATAGCGTGGCTGCTTTTCAAACTCCATTTGCTAACCTCCTCTGTGTCCAAATCCGTACTGAGTGCTCCGATCAATAGAAATTAGATTTTAAGGTACTTTCCAGATCCTAAACAGTGAAACAGAAATGAACTTTTTTACAACTTAGCTATGAACATAAACCATAACCACAAGAAAGGCCACATGAAAGCGCAAGAGTGAAGATAAGCAAGTAATCAAGCAAACAGAGGACTTTAGAGAACTTGCCGCAGGAACAGACCATAAATGTGGGTGTGGATTCCAGGAAGGTGAGACCCCTGCGGGTGGTGTGTTTAGGAAAGGACTCACAGAGGAAGTAGAACTGGAATTGGGGCTTGACAGGATGATAGCACATGAGTATGTAGAAGTTTGGGAGAACATTTCAGCCCAAGTGCCAAGGTGACCAGCAGTGGAGAGGGCAGTAGAGATGCACATGGCTGTTCACAGGATGGGGAGTAGCCCTTTTTTTGCTAGAGCAGATGATCGAGGCCAGCCGTGGGTTGCAATTGCACAATCCAAAGCCAGGGAAAGATGACAGGCCTTGGAATGTGTGGCATGTTCATTACCGTCCGGGTTTACGGCTCAGACAAGCCCGGGTTTCTATGAGCATGAGAATGGTGGCAGTGTGGCGGGCACACCCACGGCTTCCACCTTTGAAAACTGATCTTCAAATGAGAAAGTTAATCCCCACTGCTGGAAGACTGCCATCGGGGTTGAAGCTCTCAGATCTGTCAGATGACAGGTACACAGTCAGCCACCCCCGGATCACACGCAGCTCTGGAAGCCTGTTGCAATGTGGTGGGTGGGGTGTGCGCTCTGACCAGCATGAACGGTAGATGTAAGTATGGAAAGAGATTCGGCTGGGAAGATCCTCCACTGGGAGGGAAGGCCAAACGTGGCCATAGTACCCTGTAAGTGCCTCAAGGGGTGTCATGAAGATTTGGAGAAAGAGCCATTCCACGTAGGTGAGGGACTGAGAGAAGGGAAAAATAATTGATGTGCAAAGTCTGGTGGGAACAGGGCTCCACTACCCGGGCAAATCATGATTATTCACTTTGGAAAGAAATTTTCTTGAGCATTTAACAGAAGGTCCATTCCAAAGTACAACCTTAAAAAAAGAATCTACCATTTGCAATTAAAAGGAAAATATACACTATCATTTATTCACAGACGCTTCTTATAGTGAATATTATTCTGAATTGCCAGAGTCGGGGAACTGAATGTTCTCGCATTGGCTGGACAAGACAGTGTTTCTCTATATTGTAATTAATGCCCTGTGCTACAAACCCCCATATACAAACCGTGTTGCTATTATTAATAGCACAAAGCTTTGGGGGTGGGAGTGTCTTAGAATGCAAATAAGGACAAGAACATTAAGCACGGGATATTTGCTATCCTGAACAGACACATGAAAGCAGACAAAACACTTCCCTGAGATCGATTGCATACAAATATTTAAGTTTTAGTTTAATGGGTTTTTCTGTCTTTTGGTGGTTGCTTAACAATTGTATACGAATCATGATTTGCAGAAAGCTAAAGTTTCTATCTTATTTGGGGAGAGTGCTTTATAATTCCTTTGGGGAGTTTAAAGCTTAATATTGCCAAGTATAACCAAAACTTTCTAAGAATTCTATAGCCTATGGCTAAAAATGGGAACCTGCTGATATTGATGCCGCAGCATTGCTGGCTCCTCATCCCCAAGTGGATAAATACAGGCTGGCCTTGGGGCCCTGCCTTTCCCAAATCCCTTGTGCTCTGTCCCCAACATAGCTCTCCTAAGGTCACAGGGACAGATCCACACTGTAGGTGCCCGCTGCCCAATGAGGTTCAGAACATGCTACCCCAAAATATGGCACCTTGGCTTTTGAGAAAACAGCAGAAGCAGAAAGGCCACCCTCACCTTCCTCTTGCCCTTCTTCCCTGAAGCAGATCGTAAGATCTTCATTGGAGAATGCCCTCCCCTTCCCAGAGGAAAAGAGCATCCTTATCTCCGAAGACACAGGGACACAGAGAAGAATCTGAACAGACCTTGCTAAGATCCCCCTAGTTTTTTACCATTAGATCATACCCTTTTGTCTGATTCTATTTCTCTATGGCAGTCCGCTCTTCATCAAGTCTTGGGTTCCCTTGTTTCTTTGTGTCTTTATTTCTGAAGGTTCCTGGGCCACATAAAGCTTATAGTAAATAAATTTGTATGCTTTTCACATGTTAATCTGTCTTTTCTTATAGAAGTTTCTACCACGACCCTTAAATGGAAAGAAAAGACATTTCTCCTCCCCTACATGGCTTAAGCTTCGTTGAGTGGACAGTTGGCAGCTGCCAACAGCTCTATGAGAAACAGCTCTCTTGCCCACCTGCCATGTCCTTGGGCTGCCAAGGCCTGTACAACCCTCAAGGTGCCAAATTGCACCCAGTTCCCTTGAACTTTCACAATGCTGAAGGTAAAATGAGAGAAAGCCATTCTCCCCAATTCCAGACCTCAAATTAACACTATCTGGAGCCCAAGTTTCATAATGACTTGGAAAAAAATTCCTCTTGGCATCTGCTTGCAGAAAGTTCACACATTAGTCTCTGTGACCTCAGGAGAAGGAGAAAAATGCAAAAATGCAAACCTCTCCACTTCCTGTTTCTGCTCCAGAGACCTGCACTCACCACTGACTCTTCCCAAGCCTCCCACAGCACCACCTCCTCACCATGCACGTCAACGCATGCAGAAGGCGTACAGATCACTAGATGCACGGGCACTGCCAGACTTTCTCTCTCAATCTAGGTTTAGCCAAAATGCTCCTGCTACTTTAGAATGCATGTGTCCTAGTATCTAAGCCTTAACTATTTCCAAGATTATTTTCATAATTTACAACACAGTAGAAACAAATGTGCTTGCAGTCTATGATATTTCCCAGCTTGAGAAATGTGTGTGTCGTGCATGCTGAGAACAGAAGCCCAGCCAGAGAGCTGATAATGAACCTTCTCACAAGGTCTAGAATGTTAGCTCTGAGAATCTGTCCTCTGAACCACCTTCAGCATGACCCAGGAAACCTTACTTTCGTGGCCTGTCACTGATCAGCTGGTATCCTGGACAAGATGTCTCATTGATCTTTTTAATGAATTTAGACTAGGTATCTTTATATTGCTTCTGGCACTAAAATTCTATCATTTTGTTTGCTTAGAGGCTTTTCATAAAGCTTTTTCGCCCTTTTACAATTTCTTTTCTTTGATACTGCAGGGGAATCAAAATCCTTGCACTGGAAAGGGTTAAAAATAAAAAAGAGTCACACAAAGTTAAAGCATCAATAAACAAAAACTTTGCCAGCATAAATCTAGTGAAATGGCCTTGGTATCTAAGGGACAATCACTTCTTTAAACATGAGCAACAAGGTCCTGCCAGAAATTCAGCATCCGCATTTTTGTGGTCCTCTTCTCATAGATTATTATCTTTGGATGCTCCTCTGGTGGGTGGTCTCTTGTGTATAATGAGGACTGTTGATTCTGCAATACAGCTTGACTTACAATAACCACGGGTTTGGTATTTTCTAGTACTTATTGCAGATTTCCTTTTCCAAGCACCTCCTTGTTTGATTTAACCTTCAAAAGGAAGTTTGGAGTCCTGCTGGTAAATCACCTTCCTTATTACCAGGAAATTCCTAGTTGGCCATTTGGGGAGAATTAAAGCAAAATATCAAGGCAATGGAACACTTATCTATACCTTGTTCTCTCAGTTGCACAGGGCAGACAAGTTCCGGACCTTCTCTGAGGAATCCAGTGTGTCTTGCTTGTTATTACCATGAGATGGATTTTAGATCCTGACCGAAGTGAGCTAAGCTCTAATCTCCTGACAACTAAAGTAGACCAGACTTGGCTGCAGAACAAAATCACAATGACCTTTTATTTTTCATCTTACATGTACTCTTAAAATATTAAATAACCAAATTGTAAATGAAGGGTGGTTACCCCACTCCAAAACTGACTTTTGTAAACTATGGCCCATGGCTCAAATTGAGTCTATGGCCTGTTTTTATAAAGAAAATTTTATTGGAACACAGGCACACCCCTTTGTTTACATATTATCAATGGCTAATTCCACACTACAATATCAGAGTTAAGTACTTTCAACAGAGACCATATGTCCTGCAGTCTAAAATATTTACTATATGTCCCTTTACAGAAAATAGTTTGGAGACCCCTGCTCCCCTGCTCTAAAACAATCCCATTTTGGAATTAGCAAAAAACCAAAAGATGTCATTTTGAGGATTCTAACTCTGAACAACATGTAGTTGTGTTTATTGTATTTTGAGGGCTGTTATCCAAGCTGAGTTTCCTATAATACTTGCTAGTTCTGTAGAGTGTTACTAGATTTAACAAAAGAAAAGGGGAATTATAGTTAAATAAATTTGGCAAATTCTGGAATAAACCAAGTGAAACAGACTTATTTTCGCAGTCATTTTCAGGTCACTTAATGTGACAACTCTGCAAAAGGATATTACAGAATTTCTAGCATCATTTGGTCTAGGAAACCTTCCTTTTCATGAGATATCTCATAGAGTTAATGTTCAAGGAACATATTAGGGGAAAAATGACTTGTTTGTAGCTGGCAAATCTAATAATATTATATCAGAGAATTTGTGTGTCTTCAGGAATGTTTAAGAATAAGCAGGTTAACAGCAGATAGGCAATTACCACAAGTTACATATTAATAATTACTCTGGGTTTACATAAAATTTGAACCTTTCAGTAGCAATTATCTCCCAATCCAGAATGTACTAGAGACAATGTTGTACTGACACTGCTATGAAGACAGAGTAGAATAGAACTCCATGCACAAAACTTCCACTCAATGCAGAGAAATTCTCAGGCCCTTTCTTCACCCCCGGAATTTTAGAAAAGCAAAATGTCTGTGAAATAAGCATTCAAATCATAGTTCTCAGTGAGTGCTGCTTATTTCTGACCTGCCAGAAATTCGTATGTGAAGGTTATGTGGGCGTCAAGAGGTCTAGGAAACCCTAATGTGTCCTTTGGGGAAAGTTGCAAGGAACAATGGAAACGTTCCTGAATATCGGGAAATGTTTTCTCAAGATCGAGAGATTTATTGGTATGTGGGAGAGATTCCAAAGCTGCTCCACTGCCTGAAACATTTCAAATTTGACTGCTAGCTGCCAGTGCCAATTTTGTTGAAGGGCAACTTCAGTGCAGTGGCACACAATGTCCTAGTCTGCCTAAGCAACTTAGAACCAGAGAAACTGTGATTGTGTTTCCAAAGGCAGAATTCCTATTAGCACACATATTTTTGAAATTCCTACTGACGATGTCACCTATTTATCCAACTAAGAATGCTATTGATAATAAGCCAGATGTTTGTTTGCTGTAGCCAAGCAAGACTTGGAAACCAAAACAATTACAACCCAGTTCAGAGAAGATTCGTTAGTTCTCCCTAATGACTTCCACCTCAGAGAGTACCAGGTCTAGGCACCTGCCTGCTTGCCTACAAAAAGACTGCTCTCTCATCTGGGGATATTTTTGCAGCCTTCTAGGTCTGAGAATGAAAGCAACTCTTGCTCAGCATGGGGCAAGTAAGTAGCTGAAAAGGATCAGAATGTGCTACCCCAAAATATGCCACTTTGGCATAAGGATTATTTTGAGCTAAAGGCAATTGATAAACAGCAAGCACAGGAAGAACTCTCTGCCTTCTCCCTTTCTGCCTGAAAGCAGGGCATAAAGTTCTCTTTCTAAAGGTAATTATAGCAAGAGGAGAACAAGCCTTATCATAGGAGACAGAAAGTCAGAGTGTGATGAGTCTGCATAAACAAGCCTTATTAAACAGCCTGTATCTACTATACATTTTCTAGTCATATTCCTACAATTAATCACCCTAGAAACCCACCCTCTCTTTTCCTTTATCTAGTCACTTCTCCACAATTTATCACCCTTTGTTAAGATGGTAGATAAGCCTCAAATTCTAGCCACCCCTTTGAGTTACTTATCACTGAGTTTTGCATGTATGTACATTGCACAGGTAAATAAGCCCTGTTTTTCTCCTGTTATCTGTCTTTTGTCAGTTTAATTCATACTCCATAGCCACTAAATGTAAAAGGGTAGAAGATAAGATCTGAAATTGATCTATAATTGATCT
Organism: Mirza zaza; assembly: GCA_008750895.1. Taxonomy (NCBI): domain Eukaryota; kingdom Metazoa; phylum Chordata; class Mammalia; order Primates; family Cheirogaleidae; genus Mirza; species Mirza zaza. Next base: position 31,673 of record VSMD01102944.1, on the reverse strand, counting down.
AAAATTGATCTACAGTTTTAAGATTTCCCAATGTTGTACTTTCCAAGCATTCAAAAACATTCATTGGGGACAGTCCCTGCTCAGTAATCCTCTGTCTAAAGTCCTTATCATGGTGCTCATTGTACTTTTATTATTATAGTCCTTGACTGGGTACTAGCAGGAGCCTTCCCAATGACTGGCACCACTCAGTCTTTACAGAATGAATAAACCCTGTCATGAAAGACTTCAAAAACCAACAAAAGGAATTGTTTGGGAAGAACCAAAATAATAACATAAACAAGTGATTCTTAGCTAGATGTAGATTCATTATTGACATTAATCATAATAATGATCTAAAATTTTTGAGTTGCAAGCAGACCATGATTGACAATGCATCTTTTATCTCATTAATCCTCACAGTAACCTATGAGATAAGGATGATTAAATGTATTTTACAGACGAGGAAACCAAGGCTCAAAGAATGTTTGTTTCACCTTAGATTATGTATGATTTAAACCCAAAGCCTGTCTCTTCCAAGAGCTAACATCTGTTGCCTGTGTTTTGCATGCTGAATCTTATTGAAGTCTAAATACCATCCCACTAAGAACACTCTGATGCACTGAAGTTCACCATCAAATAATAGATACTTGCTGGTTAGTACATTGCTTTAGCAATTATTTCCTAAGGGGCTGCCATATGTTGGGCAATGTGCTTGGTGCTAGGAATACAGGAATTTAGCACTGAATGCAACAGGCAAACATCCCTGTCTTCATGGGGCTTTGATCATGTTGGAAAGGATGGGTGTTTAAAAATAAATATAGTATATTCTATCATATATAATAAGCCAGAGATGAGGACAGGGATTGCCAGAGGAATATAAGGTCAAATAAGACCCTGGGAGAAGTTTCCATTTCATTAAGGATCTGCAGTAGGCAAGAAAAGGAACCCTGAAACTGCCTGGGAGAGAAATCTAGGCAGTAGCACCAGTAAGGACAGAGGCCCTGCTGTGGGAGCGAGGTTAACATATCTGATCCAGAACAAGGAGGCCCCAGGAAGGGAAGAAAAGCAGATGAATGAGTCTGGACAATGAGATGGGTAAAGCAACTGGTTTCCTCTCACTCTGCTATCCATTTTTCCTCAAAACCCCACTGGGCTGTTGAGCCCCTCTCCTTCTGCTTCCCCACCAAACACAAGCTGTGGAGAAAGCGTCTCTTCCTGGCGAAGCCATGAGGCTTGCTGAAGAACTCAAATACCCAAAGCCTCCACCTACCTTCCCTCACCTCAAAAACCCAAACAGATGGTTGCTTTTTTTTTTTTTTAACTCAACCTTCAAAATTTCAGCTGATTACCATTTTCACAGTTATAATCTGGTAGGCAAACATAGGTCTCTGAAATTAGCACATGAAAAAAAAATAATTTCCTTTAGCAGCAGCACCTGTCCTTGCTCTGCCCTCATCCTTCAGAACTCCCAGCTAAGGCCAACTGCCACTATCTGCCTCCCTGCGCCTAAGGGAACTCCCCCCCCCCTCGGAAAGGCAGAAGGCATGCTGCCCACATGCAGGCACAGGGCAGGCTGGACTTACCAGGGAATTAGTTCCTCCAGGAATGGCCCACCACCTCTGTCTCTCAAGAGCTAGTGTGTAAGGCTGGGCGTGGTGGCTCACGCCTGTAATCCTAGAACTTTGGGAGGCCTAGATGGGAAGATCGCTTGAGCTCAGGAGTTCGAGACCAGCCTGAGCAAGAGCAAGACCACATCTCTATAAAAAAAATAGAAAAATTAGCCAGGAATGATGGCACACACCTGTAGTCCCAGCTACTCAGGAGGCTGAGGCAGGAGGATCACTTGAGCATAAGAGTTCAAGGTTGCAGTGAACTATGATGATGCTACTGCAGTCTAGTTTGGGCAGCACAGTGAGACCCTGTCTCACCAAAAAAAAAAAAGTGTATGAAAATGCTGGCTCCACTGTCCTTCAGTAGAGATAAATTTGAGCTTGAGTTTTGCAGCATTTCTCTGCAGGATTAAACTCCAGTCACTCACTGTGGCAGATGGCTTAATACTTCACCCTTTATTGGCCCCTTCTCTTCCTGGTATCACTTCCTCATTCCCTTCCTGGTGTTCCCTACACTCTCTAAATTAATCACCTGCACTTGACTGCTTGCATCAGGTTTTCCTCTGGAGGAATCCAAACTAACAAACTAAGTCATCTTCCCGCTATTATTTAAATTATAAGAAGTCCTATTTATTACTTATATAAAGATACTTTTCATTTGTTGGGAAAATTAACTAATACTTTTCATTATCTAAGCTATTTGTCTCCCACATAAATAACTGAAACTTAACCCTAAAAATAAAAGTGAAAAAAGTTAGAATAAACCAGTAATGCTTGAATCTTGATTTGCTGTACCTATTTAGGAGATGCTGGTCAGAATACACATAAGTTAGAAGGTGTGCTCTTAAAAATGTTGGAAAGTAGAATTTTTTTAAAAAAAAATTAAATGAGTGATCTCAGGAAAAGACAAAGCTATATAGAGCAAAATACTGAAGGGAAAATGCTTTGGAGCAGATATGCATTTCTTGGATCCACAACTTTCTAGATCGGTCATTCATTCTGTTCTCATTTTCCAAGTTTTTTGAGCTCATTTCTTTATCTAATGATTAAATCAGATGACATGCGTGAAGTCTTATCGCAGGCCTTGGCATTATAAGTGTTCAATAAACTTAGATTTCCTAAAACAATCAGGCAGGTATTTTCCAGGCAAGCTAAGATTCCAGAATCATTTCCCAACTCATGCCATAATCACGATTTGCCTGATGTCACTGCAGTCACTCATGATGATTGCTGGTTGCAGTCTGAGGTTACTCTGCATTGGATATGTATCTGTAAACAGACAATTCACATCATTTATGGTAGCACAGGAGTGCCTTGGCTAAGGTAAACAGTTCATTATTCCAAAAGTAATTTATTAGCTGCGTTTCTCTAATTTCCTCATTCCTTCTCTACTTTGAACTCGGTCAAGATCTTTGAAACCATTTGTAAGCATTTGCACCAGGGCTGGTGGACATGTCCTTCATCTAAAACAGACTTAGAGAGAACTGGGACACGTAATCCTCAATGCAAACCTTCTTCAGTAGCTGACTGAATCCTGTTATGTGGTCCCATTGCATGGGTTAACCCAGGTACAGCTTCTATTTCAGTCTTCTACTCACAGTCTCCTTTCTAAGTAATCTGTTCTCCTCTTAATTTTATAGACGATTAAGGTTCTAGTATTTGGGAGCAAACAGCTATTCAAAAGGGGATTGATATATTCAAAATCTGCCAGGATTATGATGAATGAGGTCATTTAATACAATGAAAATTTTGATCTGGTTTTAACTTTGAACTTGAGAATGTCAGATACCAAAGCTATATAAGCTGCTTAGGAACAGGCTAGATGAGAAAACATGCGACTTATTTCTCAGATGCTTTCTGTGAGTATTAAACCTCAGACCTTGAAGCTGTATGCAGCCTTCATGTTGGAAATAATAATTAGAAAGTATCATGATAAAGGGCCTTTGCTGAGTTATTTATACATTTGTGACTGTTGGAATTATTGGCTCTGGCGTTCTCTGTGGAGGTGCCTGGGCTTAGCCTTCTCTCGGTGCAGCTGCTCTGGGCATGAGGGGGCCCAGGACACTGGGGTCTGCGAGGTGAGGGGCCCCTGTCCCCATCCCCCTCAAGCTCCACTCCTCACAGTGGATGGCTTCCCTCCTCCCTCAGGAGGACCCTGGGTACCCAGTCAGGCTTGTTTTCTTATCATCTGCACTGCCTTGAAGGTTCTCTTCTAAAATACATTTTATTCTTAGGCATTTACAAAGAAATACATCCCACCCTCCAACCCTCAACTAGAATTCTTCCCCAGAACCCTGAAATCTCTGTTACTGTATTAGTTTGCTCCGGCTGCCACAACAAAATACCGCAGACTAGGTGGCATAAGCAACTGAAGTTTATTTTCTCACACTTTTGGAGGCAGGAAGTCCAAGAACAAGGTGCCAGTGGGCTGGGTTCATTCTGAGGCCTCTCTCCTTGCCTGGCAGATGGCCGCTTTCTCCCTGTCCTCACATGGCCTTTTTTGGTTACATGTGCCTGTGGTGTCTCTATATTTCTTAATGTCCTTTTCTTAAAAGGACACCGGTCAGGTTGCATTAAGTCCTTCCCCAACAGCCTCTTTGGAACTTAATTATCCCTTTAAAGGCCCTATTTCCGAATACAGTCACATTCTAAGGTACCGAATGCAGTCACATTCTAAGGTACCGAATACAGTCACATTCTAAGGTACCGAATATAGTCACATTCCAAGGTACCGAATGCAGTCACATTCTAAGGGATACAATTCAGGCCATTGCCGTGACATTTTCACATCCTCAGCTTTGTTAGTTGCTACTGTAACTTGAAAAGGTGTATTTCTCTGAAAATAAGTGGCAAGAAACAAAAAAGGAAGGGAAATTGATAGCTATTGCATATTTCTGAAAGTATTAATATTTATTTACATGCATTCATTATTTTTTAAATGTTGGCATTGATTTTACTGACACATTCCCACTTTTTGTATCACTGCAGCACATGCAGTGTTTGCTGTCTTAGAAGCAGCGTGCAGGCTCCACCTGGAATCATTTCAGTTTCAGCACCTGTCTCAAGTACTTCCAGAACTCAGTAAGGAATTCTGGTTGCAACCGGCAGGATTTTTAAATGTTTGCTCTGTTTTTGCGTTTACTATTCACCGAAATGATGTGAGCTTGTTGTTTTGAATATTTTGTTTGTTTGTTTTTAAGGAACTCATTAACTCCAAGATCATTATAACCTCTCACCTTTGGCTGATTTCTGTTATAATTGGCGTCGATGAAAGTGTCAGCACAGAAAATCAAGAATGAAATCCATCGCACTCATCTGAAAAGCAGAAATTAGTGAAACCTTGTACATTTAAGCATCATAAAAACTACATGAGCAAACCAGATGCCAAATAGATGACTGATTGATATGGTCTCAAATGTGTTTAATAGGATTACATTTTTTTAATGTTTCTATAAACAGATTTCTTAAATCTATTTTCTAAAATGTACTCTGTGCTGAATTCTTTTGCATCAATATTTGATTAGACTTATCAAAGCTGATGATCTGCCTATTAAGCCATTCATCTACCAATCTTCAAATGTTTTCTGAATCCTGAGTCTGATTAGGGGTATTGCCACAGATAATGGTAGGAGCTTCTCAAAAAAGGTGAAAGAGTTAGTCCCAGCAGCTAGAAAGATACTACAAGTTTTGAGAATATTGTCCCAATATCATTTTAACATTCTGAGCTTTAACATACATTTTATTAGTATCAGAATATGAATTCTAAGCACAATTTAACTTATTTTTAATGTTAAAAGTAGATTGCTTTGAAATAATCTAGATTCATATTTTTCAGATCATCTTCCAGATCATCTTAAAATTTTTTTAAACTCTAAAGTTATGCTGTATATGAGCCCATTCTATTCAAGAGCTCATTCGAACCTGACAATTCTAGCAATGTCTGTGAATTAGTCTTAGGTTAAATATGAGAAAATTTATTTTAGTTAATTTAAATAATTTGTCCAAAGCTCTTATAGTAAATGGCAGCAGTAAAATTTCAACCTAGTCCTAAGTCTAACTCCCTAGAGAATTTCTCATGATTCATATGCCTTTGTATTATTTAGCATTCTAAATAATAATACCACACTAAAATTCTTCTTTGTAATTTATTTTAATCAGGAATTTAAGTTTCTTGCCTATTGTTGAAGTATTAATAGATACAGAAATTCTAGCAAACTTTATGTAGAATAAATAGTAATAAAATGAATCCTTGTTACCCTAACAGGACTTTTAAAAAAAATAAGATTGCATATTCTTTAGAGACACAGCATGTGATGTTCTGACTGCATTCCCTTACCAATAGCCTGACTTTAAGTTAATATTTATTTTTATTTATATTTTTACCACTTGTTTAATGTTACTATTTTCCAAATTTAGATGAATGGATTCATATTGTGTGTATTTTTCTTGCTTTTTATGAAATATAAGCCTTTGAGGTTTATGAACATTAATGCATATAATGTAGCTCATTCCTTTTCACAGCTGTGTAATTTTCTTTGAAATGACTATATTATACTTTGTCTTTGTTGAATTTTATTTTAATGTACATTGCAGTTGTTTTCAGTTTGGAATTTTTTAAAGTTATTTCTTTGGTTGCTTTTTTTTTTATTCTATCATAAACTATGAAGATTCTTTCACATGTAATGGGGTATGCAGATACAAGATTTTTTCTAGGATTTCTAGAGTACCAGTTGAAGAATATGCTCAGAGTTCTCACTCAAGAGCACAGAAAATAATAATAGCATTCATAAATATGACTAAACAAGTTCTTTTATTTGGTGTATAGAAATAAGGACTAGATGAGACAGATTGTAACAATCCTACAACAGGATATACAATACTGTTCTAGCAAGTCTTTCATTTGACTTTTCTGCATTCATTAATTACACATTGTGTACAGCTAAGAGTGATTTTGGCATTGCTAGAGAGAGTGTATATATTAATCAGTGTGAGCATCTCCTTCTTTACTGGCATATCAGCTTCTTCTCTTCTTAAAGAAGATCCTACTGTGTTTTCTTATAATTTCAATATCCAGAATCATTTATAATAGTAATAAAACCTAATTTCAGATTTTACTTGCATTAGCAAGAATGTGAGCAAAAATCTTCTTTCCCACTAGCAAAAGTTTACTTTTGGTAAATTTTAAAAATGGAACCATAGGGAGCTATTCTGTCAAGGCCGTTAAAAATTGAAGCTTGTGGCTATTTCTGTCATGGAAGAATAATAACCACTATAAACTTATCCCACTTGAGAAATGAGTAATTTTTTATTTCATTGCCTTCCCAACAGAATCTCTGATCTATCAATACTTACATATTTTTGGTTCATATAATTTCTGTAATTGGAACAAAAGACCTAAAATATATGTTTTATTGATAGAATTAATTTTTATCATAATAGGTTTTTGGTACTGTAATATTCTACCATCAATTGTACTTTTGAACAGAATGGTCTCTGAAATAAATCATACATACACATAAGGTGGCCCCAAACAAAATAATGAGGCAAACCCATGACAGCCGGCCCTCTGAGTATTATCAAAATACCAGACTTCTGCTATGAAATGTCCAAGGACAATGTAAATCCCATCTAGTACAAAAATGATGAATTGCTACAAATATACATTATTGGTAATACTTCTTTATAAAAAGATATTTGAATATGTATATAACATGATTCTTTTGGGAGCACAAATATGACCAGAACAATTGCCATTGATAATACTCTAGTGAAAACTACTGGAACAACATTTTATCTGCCTCTCTGTACACAGAAAGGTAATTTATAACAAGTAAATATGCATGTCATTTTATGGTCATTTTGTAGTGATGTTTATATTTAGGGAGCTGTGCATGAGATCAGATTCTTGACTTCAAAGGTCTAAAAGTGATGTGGGGAAAATGAGTCATGTACACACAAAACACATATTAAAATATAACAAATGATGAACTAAGAAAGCAAAGATAACTCTCTGATTTGATTTCCTGAGAAACTAAAATGTAGAAAATGAACTCAGACTTGAAATATTCAGAATCCTTAGCATTGTAGATTTCCCATCCTCATAGTACATGTATGTTTCAAAACCTCAAGGGAAAAGATAGAATAATTTAACAGAGTAAACTCACTATCCCATTCTCCAGAGTGCTCCCGAACCAGTATGCAAATTACTTGTTGCCACAAATAATTCTTCCTTCCCTATGATCAGGATTGCCCTTGGTCATAGGACAGGATTTGGAAGACTTAAAGGACATCTTTAGGGAAATAGAAGACTAGGGCTGCGCCCAGAGAAGTAGGAAGGCCATCGGAACCCACTGGAAGTAAAGGTTTGCTGATAATTAAACTATACTATTGACTTTTTCAAGAAGATAAATAATAAGTATTCTCTTCTTTAAACATATCCAATCTAAAGAAGCAGAGTAGTGTGGTGAAATAAGAACTGGATCAGGAGTCAAAAGGCAAACTCATTAGTCCTTCAATTTTACTCACTACTGGATCTATTAGTTGCTTTATCTATTAAATTGGAATTAAAATATTTACCCAGGACAGTAGTTGTGAATGTTAAGGAAAGATTTGTGAATGTTAATGCTTTATATAATGCCTAAAACAAACTGTTTAATACTTAATAACTATTTAACAATATATTCTACTCATGTATCAAGAAACTTTAATAAACATTTTACTCCCTTTGATGCAGAAAGTCTACTTCTTGGAATATTTTCCCAAGAATATAGTCCTAAAAGCAGAAGAAACTTTGCTTACAAAAGTGTCTGTTGATTCTTTATTTATATTAACAGAAAAATTGAAAGCAACACAAGGCCCAAAGAGAGAGAAATTATTTTGTAAGCTAAGGTGAATTTACTTGATATACCCTTTATATTGTTTTTAAAAATGATGTTAGCAAAGTATTTATTCTAACATGGAGATATAATTACAATGTAGCATATTTTTAAAAAGCAATATCAAAATCTAGATATATGCCATAAATAGATCATAAATACATGAATCAAATAAATAGCAGCATTGAGAAACCAACACAAACACACATGCATGCACATGTGCACATGCACGCACACACAGGAGATTAATACCCCCAAAGTATTAGTAGGACTATTTTTGTGTGATGAGGCTATGGATGATTTTATATTGGCCACATTTCTGTGTTTTCCCAATCTCTATTCCAGTTATTATAATTTCCTAAATCTATTTTCAGAAGAAGACGTGTTGCAATATTTTATAATGGAAGAAGACATGTTGGCATTTTAGGTATGTGTTTTATTTCCCCAACAAACTTGTAAGTTTCTTGAGGGCAAGAATTGTGTAATTTACTCCTTTGAATCATAATGTAGCATTATGCCTAAATTAGGTACCCAATAAAAACTTTCCAACTGGTCAATGATTGATAGCCTTTTCCCTCTCAAGTCAAGTACTTTGTGGAACATCAAAAAGGGGAAAAATGTAACTGAATCTGTTTTGTTTCTACTAAATCACATCCAAAAGCTTCCATAAATGTACCAAATTATGAGGCTAAAACTAGCCTATTGTAAACTGTTTTGAAAGAGTAATTTAAAAACATAAAAATGAAGAGTCATTTTGCTAAAGCTGTGTGAATAATGTAGCATGTGCAAGATTTGGCATCAACCCATTTTCTGATAGCACCAGAAACCCAAGAGAAAATCTTTTCATGTCTTTTTCTCACTCGAAAGAAGAAACATCATTTCCTTTGACAGAGGGACTAAAAGATGAGGTGAAAAAGAGTCAGATGAGTATTTCTACTGAAAACTCTGTCCAACACCATAGTTGATAGTAGTACATAGTCTCAGAGCCTCCAATACTCAATCCCATCTGTTAAAATGGCACCGTGCCTAACTGCCAGATGGTGTACTGGCTTCCCAGGGACAGAGGCGCCAAAGAGATGGCTTTAGAAGACATTTTTAATACCACCCCCTTGGGCCTCCTGCCTTGGTAACAGCTCACCCATGTTGGCGACCCTGTCACAGCTCACACTGCTTTCATAATTTCTAGAAATAAGCGGTTCCAAACACTGAGCCACTTCCTTTAGCTGCCTACTGGTTTCTGATCTTTCAAAAGTTGTAAAAGAATACCAAAGTGGGAGAAAGAAAGCTTGAGAGTGTCCAACACTTGAAATTGGCAACACCCATAGCATGTGCCCGAGGGCCATTAGGATTACATGATGCGTTGAACACTATTATGTAAGGGTGGAATGTGTAGACATAGACTGTGCAACTTAACCATTTTCAGTGACAAGAGAGCAGCTCTGTTACCTGGAAGAACCAGTTTATAAGGTCCACTCATCCTAAAGAAAAAAAATATTTTTTAAAGAGCAAACTTTTCCTCACTTTGTGAAAAGAGAATTCCAAGATGCATCTATTAATAGCTTAAATATTTCTCAAAACTGTTGTGCTAGGTAAACAAGAATGAGGATAGACTTTATAGAAAGATAAGTTAGGGAAATATAGAATGAAGACCTATCGCTTATTTGTTAACTCATTAATTGCGTAGGATGACAAAGCTGATTCAAAGAACATTTAAGGAACTAGTTATATGGATGTTTAAAACATGAACATTAGTTATCTAGGTAAGAGCCAAAGCTTTCTCAGACCCATCAGGACAATAAGATCACAATTTTGGGGGTGACGTTTTCTACGGGAATAAAATATCTTCAGGTTATCATATAGCTTTAGAGCTTCTAATCATTCGGTAAATAGCAAAGTCACACATAGTTACATACTCCAAGGAATTAAATAATCCCAGGTTGGGCCTATTAACAAAATGCTCCAGAGTATCGTTTAAGGAATATATTCTCTTTTGTCTTATTAGTCTTATCTCCAAGTTACGAGTAATTGTTCTTAACTACTGTGACTACACCAGAATAGAACCTTTTTTTTTTTTCTTTTCAAGGAAGAGGGTCAATTTTGGCAAATAGCAGGAACTTTATTAAGCTATAACAGAGGTCAGATGGGTTCCCACTTCCCTGGATTACTGTCAGGTTCTTTCCAGCCAGTTACTTTCTCTTTCTATGTCTCCAATTTCTGTGATAGCCACATTCACCAAGAAGATCAGTTTTATTACCTAGTTTAAAAACTGAATCCTTCTACTCTGGGGTCTTTCATGATTTATTCTCAAGTGTTTAGCAATCTCTATCACGTATTATACCAAGCCAGCATGAGCATTTTCTTGTATAATCTGTGAAGAAATAAAATATTTAAACATAAAATAAAAGATATTTACTGATTACATTCAGTGCATACATTTCTCTCTTTCTGTCAACGACTCCATCTTCCACTGTGAAATCAAGAGGGGTTTGAAGGGGGTCTTAAGCCCTGTGGCTGTGATTATACATGAGTCTTGGGCTTAAATAAATCTTCCCTTGAACACATATATACACACACAAATATGTATATATACTCATGAACATACACACGTATACACATATTTATAAACACATATATACATGCATATATATGTAAATATGTATACACACATATAAATAAGTACTTGTTTAGAGAGAAATTCTAAGAATCTCCTTTTTCATATTCATGTGAATTCAGTCATTATTGATTCCACTATTTCCACAGTCAAGGAATATTCTTTCCATGCCAGGCATTGGGCTAGATGCTGGGGATATAACTTTAAAAATAAAAGTAGACACAAAGCCTCCTTCATAGAGATTAAAGTATTACATATTATCTATCAATTATCTATCTTTCTTAGCACTATATATATATATGATATAAAAAAGAAATACATGGTGCTATAAGAATGCAAATCAGGAAAAATAAACTACTCAAAACCAGAAAAATTTTTACTGGGGCAATGACAAGAAAGCTAAGAAATTAAGAGTAAGTAAGATTTATTCAGGTTCTTATGGGACATGTGTGACATAATATTGGAAATAATTAAATAAAACTTTTATATCAGAAAGCACAAAGCTGTCTCTTTCATTGCCTTTAAGATGGCAATGATGCAAATGCATCTTTGCTGTCTGTTGTGGGTGATAGAAATTCCAACTCTAACTTGTTTAAGAAAAAGGGAAATTTGTTGCCTCATGTAATGGACTAGTGGTTTCAGATATGGTTTATTCTAGAGTCAAATAATTTCTCTTTTAATTTTTAGGCATTGCCTCTTTGGTATTGGATCCATTATCCAATTCCACATGTTTGCAAGAAAGTAGCTTATAGCTTATATTCTTCCAAATTTAAATCCAGCAAAAATGTCCCATCATTATCATAACTGCTTAGATTCAAATTAGACCAGCACAGGTCACTTACCAATTTCTGAGAAAGTATCACAAAATACTAGAAAACACAAAACATAATATTTATGCTCAATCACATCTCTCTCAATCTCTTACATTTTTTGGCTGCCTATTCTTTGGTCACTTCATATACCAATTCTTTAATATTTTCTATACAGAAAATAGATAAGTGTTTATCATAATTGACACTTTTTTGCTACTGATGGATTAGAAATGTATCTTTCAGTGATATAATTTATCTGTAGTAGTCTTTTATTTTTTAGGATTGTTGTCAAATATGTGAAAACCTCTATAGAATTTCTTTTATATGTAATTTGGAAGATTTGGAAGAAATTTCTACAGATCAAGTTCTCATTTGGTATCTTTCATTCCTGTTTCTCCTCTGCCACCCATGAGGTAATGGCAATGCAAGACATTTTCATGTCACAGCTCAACCTGTGGTCCTGCATCTTTGTATCATGGCTCCCAGTGATTCAACACAGTAGATGGCAAGAGTGTCCACAGAAACCCTTTCCACACCAGGATGATTTACAATAACTATTAATATTTATGGACAGAATCAAGAACCATGTAAGTGTATCTCACTTAAAAAAGTAAATTATCTTAGCTCAACTCAGCAATTTAAAGTAGCAGGAACAGATATTAGGAAGTATAAGAGTTCTCTTGAGAGGGTGTATCTCAGGTGATGTTTTTGCAGTATCTCTAAGCATCTTTCTGGTAGCTAGCATCAAGAGGCTTCTCATTGGGGCTAGGAGGATTCAGGGAAATGTGTGGTTTCAAACATCTCAGCTTGTCAATCTAAATGTCTCCATCTCAGGACCAAGAGTCTTATTCTTTTTCTTTCAGGAGGTGGCCTGGCTTTTACATAGGTGGCCTCTGGGATTGTATGGTGATTCTTCCGTGCAGCTTCTCCATCCTTACAATTAAATCACTGGTACGTATGGTTTATGGCACAGTCTGATCCATAGCAATAGGAGACAAGGTTTCCCTGGCCATAGGAGGCCTCTGGTTTTAAGGTATACCTTGAGCTGAAAGTTCACTACCCTGAGCTTGTTATTTTCATTTTTCAAGGCTTCCAAACTAGATAACAAAAGTAATGAATTTTTACAATTACTATTGGCTCTGTTCCATTCAAGTACCACAGCTCCAAGGTAAGCCCATGCTTCCCCTTCCATTAGGATCTCTGCAATCAAGCCCAGGTGAGACTCTTGGTCACTGCCAGGCTACTGTGGACTTGAAGTTATGTCTGCCTCACTTATCATCAGCAAATGGTCCTTAGAGCCAGTTCCAAAACACTACCCAGATAGCTTTCTAGGGTTGCGCTTGGTACTTCCATTTTAACCTAATTTCGCTGAAAATAGAGCCTGATACAAATGGTTGTTTGCAAATATTTTAGGTGGGAAGTGATCACGGAGTGCAAGAGAGAAAGGGAGAGTGAAAAAGGAGAGTACTGAACGTATCAGACACCACTGCAAGTGGTTAGCACTAATGCTGATTGAACCCCTTGGGGAGTATAATTAAATGAGTGTCTGAACTGCCCTCCATAGAGAAGAAGGAGCAATGCATTTATCCTTTGGATTCCATATTCCATTGGTCAAGGATAGCCCTTGGATATTAAATTCCATCGCACATGCCTGTTAGGTGAGTTCCCACAGGTATCCCTCATCACTGTGCTAAAGAAGCCCCACGGCAGAAAGAAATGGGCAGGTACATGGTGTAGGCCCAGGAGAGGTTTTATCAGGTTACAACTGTGTGAGGTTGGTCCAAGCAGGTGCAGAACTGGGGTAGCAATGGCTGGAGCAAAAAACAAGGTTGAGAGGATTGGAAGAGGAAGACACAAACCCCATTTTGTTCTTTTTGTTTCTTTGTTTGTTTTTTATTTTATTTTATCAAATTATGGGGGTACAAATATTGTTAGGGTTACATATATTGCCCCTGCCATTCCTCCCCCCACCCCCTGCCTTACCAAAACATCAAGCATGTCCTACCCCCAGGTGGTGCGCATACACCTATTTTGTAAGTATAAATTCTTCCCCTCCTCCCCCCTCCCATCTACCCACCACCCAATAAAAGTTTTTTTTTTAATTTTTTTTGACCTTTGGGTTACATTGTATATCTCTGCCTTTCCCTAGGAAGGGTTAGAGGTATTCCCTCCCCCTCCCCCAACAATGCTCACCACAACCCTAAGATGTGTATCTCCCCCTCCCCCAAACCCTGGTGAGCACTATCACCATTTGAGCACCAGTGTTTTAATCAGTCAGTACCAATTTGATGGCGAGTAGATGTGGAGCCCATTTTCTTGATCTTGTGTCACCTCACTTTGGATAACGGGTTTAAGCTTAATATAGGATAGCATAAATGGTGCTAGCTTACTATTATTTCTTAGAACTGAGTACTAGCAAACCCCATTTTGGTGGGGAAAAATATTCAGCCTTGAGTTAATGGAGTTACCAATTTTTAAATATTAAAAGGCAGATAATATGCATGTATGTTTATATTTAAATATATGTCATATTCCAAGAATACAGTTTATCTGTGGGAAGGAATATTACAGATATAAAGTGTTCTTTCCCACATCTCTGTGATGCATTTCTGTATTATTGCTCCTAGTCACAGGTGAAGAAAGTCAGGTCCTCACCGAGTGGATCTATCTGACTCAACACAATAGCAACTAGAATAAATAAATACATAAGAAATACCCAAATAAAGCTTTTCAAGAAAAAAAATAAAAACAAGTTCTGAATAGAATCTAGCTGGCTATTCCCATGTATATGTGTCTATAGGTCTTCTTGCAGTAGGGTTCTCTTATCAATTCCAATTCTTTAAACCAAGCTAAACTGAAATATTCATGCAATCACTCTAAGCACTTCCCTTTTGTATGTCTCTTCTAAATCTTCTAAATCTAAAATAAAAGAAAATATAATCATCCCCATTGAGTTAGCTTTTACTTACACCTAAAAGGCCAACAAATTTCTGGCTGAAAACATGATTTCCTGCCCTTGACTTACTTCTCAGCTGTTATAATCATTTGTAAAGTAGATTAAGAAACACCTCTGACATTCTCCTGTGGTTTTGAGATTGCTACATATTCACTCTCCACACACAGATTGAATAAATGAATTACTAGCATTTGAGAAGAAAAAAATCCTCACCATTTTTTTTAAAAAAAAGCTGGGAAAAAGTTGAAAAGAGCAGCAGACTGTAATCTAGTTAGTAAATAATAATGTAAACCACAGTGCCATATAAGTGAAAAGGAGAACAAATAGGTTGGCCTGATGAGATTTCATAAAATTTGAGGCACTGAACCAGCTGGGAAAATTTCCTTGCTTATTCATATCAGCTAAAGTATTTCTTACAATAAAAAAGAGAAAAGGATAAAGAAAATGGAAACTTTCTGCAAAGAGTTCTAATGGTTTTATTTGTTATGCATTTTTTTCCTTTGTCCTTTGTACAAGCATTATTTTAGGACACCAGGGAACCAGGAAAATTACCTAATTTACCTTAGTAAGTTTTTATGTGCAAAGTAGGAGCACTTCTTAAAAACCATAAAATTTCTCTCAACCTATTTAGAAATATAAATTGATGCATTTGTTCTTTTAAAAGATATTTTAATTGGGTAAGTAATTCATGTTAATTTGAAAAATTGGGGAAAACAAATGAGAAAAAATACTGTTTGCCTCTAACAATAACAACTAGAAAGAACCACTTAACATTTTAATAGCCTTCCAAAAGATTTAATGCCTTTATATGTATATAAAACAGCTTCCCACTCACACTCCACACACATCTGTATACACAAAACCCCTAAATAGGTGATATTGTAACTACTGTTCTGTATATTGCTCTTTTGCTCTAAAAATCATTTATCATCAGTAAATAACCTATGCATTTATATGTGTTTGTATATGGTATATGTGTCATATATACATACACATGTATACACTTTGTGTTTGAATTTATAAGTCCAAAATTAGAATCTACATTAACATTTCTGAGAAAATAATGGCTTTGCTTTTGAAGTAAAATATTTCATTCCCATTAAAAAAAAAAATCATTCCAAGCAAACTGCGAAGGACTAAGAAAAAAAATTTTAAATTTCATGACCTGAAAATAACCATTGTTAACTTTGGAAAAATCAAACATTTTCCTTAAAATTTATTCACATATATGGAAAGATGTATAAATATATATAAAGAAATAATTTTAGAAAATTAGATGATAAAATAAATATTATTTTAAATATATATATATATATTACCCTTAATTTTCCTAGAATTTAAAAGGAAAACATGAAGCAATTTACGCTGAAGGAAATGTTGACATTTCCTATAAAAGCTTTTTCACTGTAATAGATATTGGCTTTGAAAATACCTCTAAATTAAAATAAAATAACAATGTTAAACAGTTGGAGTTATTTACAGTTTTATATGTTCCAACTTTATACATTATTTTTTCCTGGTAAACATATTAACACACTTCTATATTGTGATAGGTAATGTTATATGTTAACTTGACTGGGCTACAGGATGCCTACATAGCTGGTAAAACATTATTTTTAGATGTTTTGGTGAGAGTGTTTTCAGAAGAGTTTAGCATTTGAATCAATGGAATGAGTAAAGAAGATCCACCCTCCCCAGTGTAGGCAGGCATCATCCAATACATTGAGACCTTGATCAAAATACCAAAAAGGCTCAGGAAGAATGAACGCACTTTCTCTGTGTGAGCTGG
The DNA here is from genome assembly GCA_008750895.1 of Mirza zaza. Taxonomy (NCBI): domain Eukaryota; kingdom Metazoa; phylum Chordata; class Mammalia; order Primates; family Cheirogaleidae; genus Mirza; species Mirza zaza. The sequence goes on along the minus strand of VSMD01102944.1, from coordinate 15,041 downwards.
GACATTCATCTTATCCTGACCCTGAACATCGGTGCTCTTGGTTCTCAGGCCTTCAAACAGACTAGGACTTATACCACTGGCTTCCCTGGTTCTTGGGTCTTTGGGCTTGGACTAGAACTACTACACCAGCTTCCTTGGGCCTCCATCTTGCAGAAAGAAGACTGTGGGACTTCTCAGCCTTCATAATCACGTGAGTCAATCCCTTATAATAAATCTCCTTTTATATATTTCTAGATATCCTATTGGCTCTGTTTCTCTAAAGAACCCTAACTAATATAGATATTCTTCTAATTCTTGTTTGTTATATTTTTACAAGAATTATATTTTCTTCTCTTGCCAAAATTCCTAGTTATTTTTTAGATATATTTTTAGATAAATTCTGTGCTCACCAACTGTGGAAGAGATAGTAATGCCACCAAGTATTTCATTTATATGCCTTTATTTCCCAGTCTTTTTGTAGGACCCTATCTACTATTTCTGGTCAAGGACTATGAGCAAAGTAACATGCGCCAGTCCTGAGCTAAGGCAATGAAAACACTGTATACAATTCTTCAGTCTCCCTTCTCATGCCACAGTAATTAAGGAGACTGTGTGTTCATAGATAAGCTATAAGCTGATGCTACTTCTCTTACCTGAGGTCATGCTGACTTACAGAGGCGTATTTTGTGGGAGAAAAATAGATTTTGTTTTGCTAAGCCCTTGACATTTAAATATTGCTTATTACTGCAGCACAGGCTAGTTTATCTTGATTAATACAACATCAGTCTTGAAAACACAGCTTCTTTGCTTCTTAATTTTAATATATCTCTTGCTAGGATGGATGTTATCATCATTTTTTTTTTCAAGAGAACTTCACGGTTATCTAATTTCCTGATTTTGGCCATGCTTGGGAATGTCTTTCTGTTGCCTTTATAAATTTAGTTAAGTAAAAAGCTACTGGGTCATGCTCTCTCTCATATTTTTTTAGACATTGATATCTGTCTTCTGGTAGAGAGTGTGGCCCTGCAGAAGTCTGAAGAAAACCTACATTTCTTCCTTGTGTGCTATGGTTTGAATGTTTGTCCCCTTCAAAACCTATATTGGAATGTAACTGCCATTATAACAGTTTTAAGAGGTGAAACCTTTAAGAGGTGATTAGGCCATGGGGGCTGTGCTCTCATCAATGGAGTAAAACCATTATCGTGGAAGTGAGTCTGTTATCACACGAGTCAATTTCCTCTCTTCCTCCCCACTAAGGAGCCATGTGATGTCTTCTGCCATGTTATATTTCAGCAGGAAGGCTCTTGCAATATTTCTGTTTATTATAAATTATTCAGTTTCAAGTATTCCAGGATAGCAGCATTAAACAGACTAAGAAAGAAATTAATGCCCAAGGAGTTGAGTGTTGCTATAACAAATATCTTAAAATGTGGCGATGGCTTTGAAACTCAGAAATGGGGAGTGGGTAGAAGAATCCAGAGGAGCAGGCTAGAAAGAGCCTAGATTGTCCAGAATGTAGCATTAAAGGTGATTCTGGGGAGGGCTCAGAAATAGAGGAAAGCTGTAGGGAAAGTCTGAAATTTCTTAGAGATTACTTAAGTGGTTGTGATCAAAATGTTGATAGAAGTATGCCAGTAAAGGCAATTCTGATGAGGTCTCAGATGAAAATGAGGAACACAGTTTTGAAAACTGGAGTGGGCCATCCTGGTTATAAAGTGGCAAAAAAAATTGGCTGAATTGTGCTTGTGTCCTTAGGGCTTTGTGGAAGGAAGAACTTAAGAGCAATGAACTAGCATAACTGGCAGAAGAAATTTCTAAGCAGCAAATCATTTAATGTGCTCTGTGGCTTCTCTTATTAATAACTGCATATAATAAAATGAAAGAAGAGAGAAACCATTTAAAGATGAAATTTATAATTAAAGGAGAAGTAGAACACAGAGATTTAGAAAATCCCCAGCCTAGCTATGTAAACAATAAAAAGACATGTTTAGGAGAGAAAAATTAGAGTGTGGCCAAGGGACGATGTAATAAAGAGCTTAGTATAGACGGAAGAAAGCCAGGTTGTAATCTTAAAGATAATGGGGAAAAGACCCCAAAAGCATTTCAAATAACTTCAAGATTGCTCCACCAGTCACAGGCATGGAATTCTAGGGCCCTGAGGGCAGAAAGGTTTCCAGAAAGGATCTCAGAGTGCCTGTGGGACCTCAGTATTCACTGTTCTGCCACATCCCAAGTTTTTGCTCCTTGCATTCTGGCTCAGTATTTCTCAGCCTTTCCAGCTGTGGCTTAAGCAACCTCATCACCATCATGTGAACAACCACAAGGTAGCCCACTGAAGGACATGCATCAGAGAGAAATCATCTTTCCTGAAGCCAAGCTTACAATCCTCAACTTATTGATGGCAAACATGTGAGCAACTCTAGAGAAGAGCAGCCAAGCCTAGCCCAGATCAACAAAACTACCTGGCCGACCTGAAGATGCTTGAGCAAAGATTAAATGCTTACTGTTTTAAGTCTCTAAGTTTAGGGGTGGTTTGTTAAGGCAGCAAGAGCCCACTGATGCAGATAGTACTAGAATGGAACAACCATAGGCCAGGCACAATGAATATAAACATATTTATAACCAAGTGAAAGTACAGACAGAATAAAAGAAAAAATTCAAGAAGAAAGCAGATAGAATAAGGAGAAGGAGAGGGAGGGGGAAGAGGAGGGGAGGAGAAAGTATGATGTAATGATGATAAAATTAGGTGACCCCACATTTCTCCTCTGAAAGATGAAATGCTGAAAAAAATTCAAAATTAAAAAAACATATGATACAGATCCATTACATTTAATTAAAATTACGCTTTTAGATGACAGAAAAACATTTTACGTATGCAAGGATACAGGAATTTCACTCTGCATTTTTCTTGAAAAAAATTACTAAAAATGTATTTTTTGATGTGATGAATTATAAATAATGTCATCAGTAGCTTTTGAATTATAACTGTTCTATTAATTTAAAATTTTCTCTCATGCATTCCAAAATAGTGAGAAAATCAATAAAATTATTTTTATTAAATGATTACACCATGTCTAGTGCTATGTTAGTATCTCACATAAAGAATCTCTAATGCTTGCAATAAAATCAATATTAGTATCTCAATTTAATATGAATATCAAGAATGGAAAAATCATGGCATAAAACAATTGGCAATCAACACTTATACCAGCCAAAAACCGACATGATCAAATAATTGTAATTTTGGATCCAAATAGAATATCAATACTAAAAATTGCTTCTCAAGGAAAAGATATAGAATGTAACAAGTATTAGTGGTTTGAATCCAAAGTTCACATTATATTAAAAATCTTGTGAAATTTAGGGGTTGAAAGAATAATTATATTCTAAGCTTCTCATAGTTTTCACCTTCATTTAATAGGGAAATATTTATTTAAAGATTCATAATTAATTAAAGGTATAATATATAATTTTAAAATTACTGAATAACTGGCAAATAAAAAAGTCTATATGACAAAAGACAGAAAACAAAATGACCATAAAATATAAACAAAATCAAGAAAACATGGTAAAAGTAAAATTAAGCACATTACATGTTAGTAAATATAGAGGGTTTAAACTCCTCCATAAAAGTGAAAGATTATCTAATTTCCTTAAAAATATTTAATCTATATGTGCAATATATCTTAAAAATGAAACAAAAATAGAACATAAAGAAAAATGGGAAGCAATTCATTAGACAAATATTATTATAAATATAATCACAATATTAAATTTAGAGTTTAATATTATACATACATAATATTTAAAAATACTCCATAAGGTCATAAACATTTAAGCAAAGCATGTAAAAGCACCTAAATATATGAAGGAAAAACTAGAACTATATAAGAAATTGATAGCAGTATAATTTTATAAAAGTTATAATCTCTTTTTTTGCCTGGGCAAACTATCACAAGGGTTTACATCCTTCTGAAAATAAAGCAATCTGAGAGAAGGTACTTAGAAATCATCTAGAGAAAGAATGGGATTTTCCTGAAGGTTGAAAACTAATTGTTGATGGTGCTTATGGACAAATTACTCCAATGCATATATTGCTAAATGGCATTGATAGAATAGATTCTAGATTGCTAGGGATGGTTTAATAAAGAATGACTGTGAAGGCTGTTGTCTTGCCTCATCTAACAGACAGTGGAGGTGCTAGAGCACAGACAGGGAGGCTGAAGCATCTCAAAATCCTATTCAGTAAGTACCCAGGAAAGAGTAAGCCCTAGGGGATGGGGCAATACAGTAGGTGGAGGACAGTGGCAAGAAGAGAGTATTCTAGTTGCATCCATTTCTTTGCCCAGGCTAGGCCTGCACTACTGCCTCAAAATCCAAAGTTCTAGATTATTTGCCACCTATTTGGTGCTGAACAGGAAAGCAACAGCAGCAGCTGAAAGTGGCAAGGAATATCAAGAGAGTGCCATAACTGTGCTTATTATGGTGGAGCCATGCACAGGGAGTCCTGATTGCCTGGCTGGCCTCTCAACAGCCTCACTCTCTGGCTGTTATAAGTAGCTGCCCTGACAAGAACAGAGCCCAGGTACTGGGAAGAGTTTTGGTGACCAGGACAGGTTGAGGGGCAGGGAACTAGAGAATGCTCGTGGATGAGGAACAGGGAATGGTTGAATGAACTCAGATTGCAATATTATAGGTCTTGAGGTATACACCCTCCATGTGCATCCAGAATTGTTTTTAGAGCACAAAGGAAGGCCTAGATTTTTGCTCTTTTTTTCTCTGCTTCCCCAAAGCAATATTACCACTCAACACACTCGTGAAGTCAGAGCACAATAGTGGGGAATTAAGCCACACTAAGAACAACTTATACTGGGAAACTAATGAATGGAATGCACAGAACAGATATTCAAAATTAGCATATTATTCTCAGAGACATAGGAGGGGATATTGGAAACACGATGTAACAACAAGCAGTTTTGGAGATGATCCGATTGGAGATATTAAGATGAACCATATTGTTATTGGAATAGAGAACTCAATGGATGGTTTGAATAGAAGAATATAAAGTATTGAAAAATGAGTTATTAAGCTATAGGATTGGATTGAAGAACTCTGACAATACATCAGGGATGAAATGATGGAAAGAATGAGGGAGATATTAGAAACAAATACACACATCTATCATGTGTATTTGTTTATATATGTATATATATTTTATATACCTTTATAAAACAATTATATATGTTTAAAAACAAACATATGCACTATTTAATAAGAGTCTTAGAAGAAGGAGGAGGAAAGGGTTGAAATAATAATGAACCAGAATTTTCTAGAATTAAAGAAACATATTTCAGACCTCTGGCTGAACAAATGTGTAGAGTACCAAACAGAATAAATAAGAAAAAATCATATAAAATAAAAAATTTAAAACTTCAACTCGGCACATTATAGTGTGATTTGAAAACATATAACTAAGAAAGTATTCTGGGAAGTTTCTGGAGAGAAAAACGGAATACCCTAAAAATGAACATGAAAGATAACTGTTCAACAGGAATAATGATTTTCAACAGCAATACTGGATGCATAAAGATAATGGAGTAATGTCTCCCTGATACATTCATTAGGATTTTTAAAATAACTTTTTTATTTTATCTTATTTCATTAGTACTCTAGCTATCTTGTCATTTTCTCCACTTGTAGACTATTCCTATAGCCTACAGATTCTCTCTGCATCCACTACATCATGAATTAATAAATTCCCCACATAGTAGTTTAAATGGTATTCTCAACCCTCAAATCTGAGCTTGTTACTTTCTAATTAAAACACACATCACTCTTGGAAAAATGATTAGAATCCTAACACGATTGAGGGTGCCCCGGACCTAGTCAAACATCTCTGAACATTGGCTGGACTTGGGAACCCAAAAGAAGCTTTGTGGAACCCAAAAGAAGCTTCCTGGATTCTGCCCAGGAAGTTGTCATTGAATGGGTCTGAGGCAGCCCCCAGCTTCCGGGTGACTCCCAAAGCAGCGTGGTTCAGAAGCCCTGGTCTTGTCCCTGTGGCCGCTCCAGCCCCAGCTCTTCCCTGTTTCTCTTCAAGCGCCAGTGCTTCTGTGCCTTGAAACTTTCATGCTCCTTTCTGCCCCAGGGCTTTGCACAGGTCTCTCCTCCATTCTGGAACACTCCCCACACCCTTTCACCTTCAGTTAGCTCACTCCTCACTTTCTCAAGGAAGCCCAGTCCTACCTTGCTAAGTCTCTCCCACATGTCAACTTAGAACAACAGATATATCTTCTTAATAGCACTTAGGACATTGGGTAGAGCTTAATTATTTGTGTGATTCTTCCATAAAACTCTTTCTTCTCTCCTATACTGTGAGCTTCATGGGATTAAGGAAATGTTTTTTGCTTACTCACTATTTCATAGTTTTCAACTAATGCAGTATTGCCTAACATTTGTTGAATGACAGAATGATTGACACATACAGACCTAAAACCACCATATATCTTAAAGTCACATATGCGTTGGTTGCAAGTTATATATACTCTTATGACATTATTTCACATATATATGACTGTAAAGGTGCGGCAAAGCTAGTGGATATATGAACTAATGTGCTATATTCTGACTAGCACAAATGTCATTTCAATGCTATTGAAGAATCATATAATTATTTTTCCATGTTTGCTAAAAAAATAACATATACATATCTTTTTCCATTTCCAGAGAGAAGTCATGATTGCAAACCTAGTGATCTGTGAACTCAAAAGCTAGAAACCTATTGCAAAAAATGTTTTCATTTTATTGAGACCCTTTCTTAGCTTTTTCCTACTGTGATTTTCCTAGAATGGCTTTGATATGAAATGTCATTTCAAGATCATTTATAAAACAGAGTAAAAAATGCTAATTCCTTTGTAAAAGAAGAATTAAGTGAACGGCCTATTTATAAAGTGCCTTCAAGGGTGATAAATAAGAAACAACACAGGTTATCAAAATGAATCATTAACTTCTCCAAATCCAAGGAATTAAAATTAAACAAAAAATTCACAATTCAATCACCATCTCACTTTGAAAAATAACGGTAACTGACAGCCTGTTTAAATGGCATCTGTCTTAGATTGCAAGTGTCGTTAATGACAGGGAAAGCACAAGGGGAATGAGTAGAGGATCAACTTGAGCAACCAAGAGAAGAATGGTATTTAATGGAGCACATTTTATCAAAGAAAATTGAGGAGAGTGAAGCCATAGTGTTGTGTCACACCCAAACCCTGAAATACCACTGAATCTTCCAGGTATGGAATGAGTCCTTCACAGAAAACGCTCACCGTGCATGAAACCAGAGATCTACTTGCAAAGGCAGAACATCTGTGCTGTAAATAGCTAAAAATCACGGAGCCAAGGAACTCATAATAATTTATATATGCATTTACCCATATTTAAAATTTTGTTGTTCTTTTCAGTTTGATTATGTTTAATGAAAATGAATTGTATATATTCATTACCACACAGCCTGCTTTTCACTTAATAACATATTTTTCCAATTACAAATGCACACATGTAATTTTAACACAAATGGGACTCTGTAAAAACATTTTCATGAGGTCTTGTCTTTTCTTTTCTGCCTCTCTCTCTTTCCCTCTCTTCCTCCTGTCCTTCCAAGGCTGCCATGCATGGTTGTGCGAATTGCTAACTGCAAACATCAGATCGTGTTGAGATCCGTGTATTAGTTATCTCTTGCTGCATATCAATATCACCACAAACTTGGCAGCCTAGAACAATAGAAATTAATTATCTCACAGCTCCTGTGGGTGAGGAGTCTGGGCGTGGCTTAGCTGGATCCTCCTTAGGGTCTCACAAGCCTGCAATCAAAAGTGTCACCCAGGACTGCCTTATCTTCTTGAGCTTGGCTGGGGAATAGGCCACTTCCCTGCTTGTGTGGTTGTTGGCAGCATTTCAGTTCCCTACGATTGTAGGACAGAGAGCTTTCACGCGGAGGCCATCCTTAGCTCCTAGAGGTCACCTGCCGTTGCTTGCCATGTGGGTTCCCCAACATAGCTGCTTCTTTCCTCCTCATAGTCAGCAAGGGGGAGAGAGAGTGCAGGAAGGTGGGCACTATGATCTCAGGTAACGTAATCTCTTGCATCTCATCGTCTTTGCTGTGTTCTTCTGGTTAGAAGCAAATCACAGGTTCCACACACACATGAGGAGAAGGAATAACAAACACTAAGAGCAAGGGATGATGGGAGCCACTTACAAATCTGTCCACCACAGTCTATGTGGATAAAGGCCCTATAATTACACAGTGCATAATTCTGCATGGCCACGCAAGCTTTCCTGCCCATCAGGACCAACGTCCCCTCACTGCCCTCACTGATGGCAAGGACCTCAAGTGCACCTCTCCCCACTTTTTCCATGCTTATATAATGGAGTACACATGTGTAATAGAAATTTTTTGTCATTGCTTATTTTACAAAATAGAGATTGTATGAGTCAGTGTTTTCTCTATCTTGCTTTTCTCTCTTAGCAATATTTCATGGAAATAGCTACAAGTGAACTGGTACAGTTTTACCATGTTTTTCTAATGGTTATGCAATATCCAAAATGTGGGTATATAATAATTTATTTACTCCATCCATGGTCGAAAAATATTAATTTTGCTTTAATTTTTCCCCTCAAGTGAATGCATGTATATATATTCATTGCATATTTATTGTGTATATACATTCATGTGTGCATAAGAATATATATTCTTAGGGGTAGTGCCTCTATTCCTAAGGACATGGAGTCTCAGGCATTGGATTGTTAAAGATATATGCATTATATTTTGATAGATGGAGCCAGGTTCTTTCCAAGTTGGCTTAAACAATTCACATTTTCTCAAACAGTACATGGAACTACCTCCTTTCAACATCTTCTGTAACAAAAAACATTCTAGCCCTTTTAAATATTATTACCAGTTTAATGGATATAAAACTATATCTCATTTTTACTTTAATTTGTTTTGTCTAGGCTATTCTGAATTGAAGTATGTTGTATATATATTCTTCCATTTACTTAAGAAATATATATTGAATGTCTATTATAGTCCCACGTACTGCTGCTCTACGACAGGAAATGCAGCAGTGAGCATAGCAGTCAACAATCTATCCCTGTTCCTAAGGAATAGACATTCCATTGCTTACATTCTAGCTGTTCCAAAAAGGTACATATATATTTATTGGCCATTTGCACTTACGTGAATTACTTATTCATACTATGTGCCCACTTTTTATTAGCTTGCACATCTTTTTTCAATTATTCTTTAAATATTATTTATTTATATAAACCCTAGTGTGCCATCTACGCTGGAATTTTTTTGCTACACATTGTTTGTCTACTATCTTCATTTATGACAATACATTCCTTATAAAATTTTTAGATTTCAATGTAGTTAGACCTCCTGCAGATATATTATAGCCTCTGGATTTTCTAACATGGTTAGCAAGATATCATGTAGTCCCCCAAATTTTCTTAAAATTTTTAACAATTTATTTTTATATATCTTTCAAAAAGAAAGCTATCATTTATTTAAAAATAAACATATACAACCTTACTCTTCTGACACATTATGTAAATACACACACATATGCACACACTCATATATATATACTGGTATCTACTTCTGTATTCGTCATTCTATTCCTCATAAATATCTGTGTAATGTACACCAACATCACATTGTTTGTTACTATAATTTTATATTTTGATAATTTAACAAGTGAATCTACCTACTACTACTTTTTGTAATTTCTTAGCTAAGGCAGATATCTTTCCATTTGAACTTTAAGAATTTTTTATCCAGTTAAAAACACTATTGAGCTCAGGCACGGTGGCTCATACCTATAATCCTAGCACTCTGGGAGGCCAAGGTGGGAGGATAGCTTGAGCTCAGGAGTTCAAGACTGGCCTGAGCAACAGCGAGACCCTGTTTCTACTAAAATAGAAAAATTAGCCAGGCATGGTGGAACATACCTGTAGTCCTAGCTACTCAGGAGGCCGAGGCAGGAGGATGGCTTGAGCCCAGGAGTTTGAGGTTGCTGTGAGCTAGGCTGATGCCAAGGCACTCTAGCCCAGGTGACAGAGTGAGACTTCCTCTAAAAAATAAAAAAAATAAATAACTATTGAAATTCTAATAGAAATTTCATTAAAATTAAATATTTGTTTGATATTTACATTGTTATGATATTTTAGCTTCTCTTCCAAAAGCAGAGTATATATATCCATTTTTTTCTGCCTTGTTTTATATAGTTCAGTACAATTTAACAGTTTTTTTTTTCAGGTAGGTCTTATGCTTTTCTTACCCATTTTTTTCCTATGTATTTAAGGCATGTTGCTTGTTAAGTGGAATATTTTTCCCTGGTGCCAGTTTAGGGGTTTACTGTTATGTGACAGGCTAGGACTCTGAAATTTTTCAGTTGTCCAACTAGGATCCTTTTTGTTACAGTTTTCCTCTACTATCTATTTAATTATTTTCTGAACCATCAAAGTTTCTTTTTCATTCTCGAGATCCATTGCTCACATATTCCTGAGATTACTGGCACTGTCTCCAAATGCCCTTGATTGTTTTATCTTTGTAACTTCATTGTGCTTTAAGATTTCCCCTACTTGACCTCAATGTTAATAATTCAGATCATGACGCTGACCATCCTCTCGAATTTTGTTAGTGAATCTGTTCTTTTTGTAGGTTCGAAAGGTTTTTCTTTTCTTTTAAATTTCAAAATATTAATTGGTGCGGGTACAAATGTTTTTCTTACATGGATTTCTTTTACAATGCTTAAGTCAGGGCTTTTGGTGTGCCCGTCACCAGAATAGTGTTCATTGTACCCAATAAGTAAGTTTTTATCCCACACCCACCCTCCCCCTTCTTGGTTTCTTATGTTTTTTATATCACTTTGTGCCTGTGTGCACCCATCTAATAGCTCCCACTTTTTAGTGAGAATATATGATGTTTGGTTTTCCATTCGTAAGACATTTCACTTAAAATAATGGTCTCCAGTTCACTCCACGCTGCTGCAAATGACATTATTTCGTTTCTTCTTATGGCTCAGTAGTACTCCATGGTATATATGTGTGTGTGTGTGTGTGTGTGTGTATCACATTTTCTTTATCCACTCATGAATTGAAGGGCACTTAGGTTGATTTCATAGTTTTGAAATTGTGAATTGTGCTATGATAAAGCATTCGTGCGCAGGCGTGTTTTTGATTAAATAACTTCATCTCTTTCGGGTAGACACCCAGCAGTGAAATTGCTAGATCAAATGGTAGGTCTACATTTGTTTCTTTGAGAATTTTCATGCTGCTTTCTATAGAGGTTGTAATAAATTACAGTCCCACCAACAGTATATAAGCATTCCTTTCTCTCTGCACCAGAATCTATTGTTTTTTGACTTTTTGATAATGGCCATTCTGATGAGGTAATAGTATCTTAATATAGTTTTAATTTGCATTTCCCTGATGATTGGCGATGTTAAGCATTTTTTCATGTTTGTCAGCCATTTGTCTATCTTCTTTCAAAAAACTTCTGTTCATGTCATTTGCCCAGTTTTTGATGGGATTGTTTGGTTTTTTTCTTAGTGATTTGTTTGAGTTCTTAGTAGATTCTGGATATTAGTCCTTTGTTGGATATGTAGTTTGCGAATATTTTCTCCCATTCTGTAGGCTATTCACTCTGTTGATCATTTCCTTTGCTGTGCACATGCATTTTAATTTAATTAAGTCCCATTTATTTATTTTATTATTGCTATATTTGCCTTTGGGGCCTTAGCCATCAATTTGTGCCTAGGCCAATGTCTAAAAGAGTTTTTCCTTAATTTTCTTCTAGAAATTTTATGGTTTCATGCCTTAAGTTTAAGTCTTTAATCCATCTCGAATTAACTTTTGTATATAGCCAGAAATAGGGGTCCTATTTAATTCTTCTACTTGTGGCCATTCCAATTTTCCCAGCACCATTTATTGAACAGGGCATCCCTTTCCCCAGTGTATATTGTTGTCTGCTTTATGGAATATCACTTGGCTTTATTTTCTTATGCTGATATGAATTTCATTAAATTCTTTTTTTTTTTCAAGTTATTGTGTGCTGCCTGCAGCAACCCAATATCATCAGGAGCCTATTTTGAGACTGATTTTTTATCTTGGTTTTTATAGGTGTTTTTTGTGTTACATTTGGGCTATGTGGATGAATTACTATTTTTCTTCATCTGATAATTGGGGCTCTGAGTTATCTGAAATGGTGAAGGTACAGTGATCTTTGCTTCTGCAGACTGGTATGTAGCACTAGCCAATCTAACAATCTCTTGCTTAGAGAACAGGAGGTAATCTTTATCATCCTTGTCTTTTTGTGCAGATTTAAGAATTGAGAGGGCTTGGCCCCTTGCTCAGTGCTTTCTCAGCTCCTAGAGTTTCCAGTCCTATGTGTTACAGTCATATGGATTGATGACTTTCTCTCTAAGGAGCCACTAGGAGCCTACCACGTGCTCCTCCTAGCACAGATCTTCTGACACTGGATGCCAGGTCCTCATCTCATCCAGAGATGAGGCAGTCATTCATGAGTTTTTCTCCAAAGAGATACTAAAAAAGCCTAGATCTTTGCTCCCAAACTTCAATCTTCATCAGACTACTGGCTCCAATAATAGCTTGGCTCAGAGGAATAAATCATTTACAATTTGGAAATGACGGATTTCTTGTTTCCACCTTGCAAAATGCCCTATATTTAGTTTTCAACCTTTGACTCATATCTTTCATCCACCAGCTCTAGTGTCCCTGAGTTATAAGACTGTCTTGCTTAATGTGTTAACTGACTTAACTTACAGCTTTCTGCCTGGTGTTCTGTGTGACAAGGGTGAAGGATGGCTGAGAAATGTTTCAAATTCAGGCTTTTAATTCATCCAATGTTCCACCACATTTCTTACCCCATGTCCCTATATCTTGTGTATCCATTACCTTTCCTGATTCTGTATGGCAAGTTTACTGTCAGATCATTTCTTTCTTCTCTGTGCCTCCTTTAAGCTTTGGCTTCCTGTGACTTGTTTAATCAGTTATTATTTCTTCATCACCTTTCAGTATTTTAAGCATATATTTAAATATTGACACCACTGATGTCTTCTCCCCAGTTCTCTTTGCATTTGTATGTTTATAATATTTTTTCCTCAATGATTTATCAGTTAAGTTTATTTAATCACCCATCTTTAACTAGAAATCCAAGTTGTTTGAAAAGAATTTATGTCTAGGATCTCAAGTTTTCATGCAGAGAGGTGAATACTACTCTTGAGTTGTTGCTATGATGAACCAACTCTGGAATGACTCTAAATTTGTTTTGGTAAAAGTAAATAAAATCAAGGAGGAAATCTACATCAAATGATTTATTGAAAAATCGGAAGAGTATATATATTAATTATACACATGAGGAAATTTCCCACAAGGACAGCTTGACTCTTTAATCTTGAAATAGTGAAAATAAAATTTCATTTAAAGGAGGTTTTCATAGATTCACAATAAACATAAATTATTAATGGAGGTTATAGTATTGTAGAAGACATTCAGAATCTTTTAGAGGTTCACTTAGGAATTTAATCATTATCACATTTTGTGATGAGAATAAGCTCTCTCATCCCCAACACTTGATAGAGTCTTAGATAAGTTGTAAGTTTGTCAGCCTATATGAATCTAGGAGAGTTTAAAAATCTGGAGGGGATGGGTATAATACATACATAATGAGTGGGATACACACTGTCTGGGGGATGGATATGCCTGAAGTTCTGACTCTTGGGGGGAGGGGGTAAGGGCAATATACGTAATCTTAACATTTGTACCCCCATAATATGCTGAAATAAAAAAGAAAAGAAAATATCTGGTAGACATAAGCCATATTTCAATGATAGGATGGGAAATGGTGGCAATATTTCCTTATAGAGAAAGGTTGTATTCCAAGTCATGGAAGTGAGTTAGTTGGATTAGGTTCCAGAGTTGTAAAGAAAAGGGGTGTGTATGTGGGTGTGTTATGGAAAGTGGTGCATGGAATGCATGAATGCTTCTTAAGAATCTTGAATATAAACTTTGCAGAATGTTTAATACAACAGTAGGTGTAAGAAAAAGAGTATACAGGATAAGCTGAATGAGAGAGAAGGGATTTAGGTGATAAGCATGTTAGAAAAAGGCATCCCTATAAAAATTGGAAGGAAATGAGATAGAGCTGATCAAAGATGGTGAAATGTTATTATTATACATATAAGATAAATAAGGAGATTAGGGTGTCAACTGAGGACCAAGCTGGCTAGATATGTGTCGTTGGCAGTGCCCTGATATTGGCCCTGGTAGGAAAGACAGTGGAAGAATTTCAAACTCGATGAGACAGGAAGTGGTGAGGAGAGTTAAGAATTGTGAGGTAGGCAAGAAAACCTAGATTGAAGCACAAAAAAAAAAAAAACCAAAGCTTTCCCTTCCAAGGAAGCTGGAAGCTGAGGGTGAGATACACCAGATTAGGGAGAAATAGCCTGAGGAAGAGGAGCAGAGGGAAGTACAAACTGGGAGCTACTAGAATAAACCAATCACCTCTTGAAGTCTGTGCCATCTTACCTGAGTCGAATGAGATTGTGACTCTCCTCATAGGTGTTCCCATGAGCCCTAGCATCTGTACCTTGTCCAGTACTGTAGGTGCTCTGCTACCAGGGGCACAGCAGGAGGACAGTGGTTAGAGGAACACTATATGTGACAAAACAAACCCCACCCAGTGCTTCCTGGTGGCATGAAGTCTCTGTGACCTGGAGCAGAGAAAACATCATCTGAGCAACAAAGACTTGGGATCCTTTCTACAACATTTCTTAAAAGTGATTTTAGGCCGGGCGCGGTGGCTCAAGCCTGTAATCCTAGCTCTCTGGGAGGCCGAGGTGGGCGGATCGTTTGAGCTCAGGAGTTCGAGACCAGCCTGAGCAAGAGCGAGACCCCATCTCTACTATAAATACAAAGAAATTAATTGGCCAACTAATATATATATATAGAAAAAATTAGCCGGGCATGGTGGCGCATGC
>VSMD01102943.1:372500-381914 GCA_008750895.1 Mirza zaza | reverse complement strand
TTTTTTGAGACAGAGTCTCACTTTATTGCCCAGGCTAGAGTGAGTGCCATGGCGTCAGCCTAGCTCACAGCAACCTCAAACTCCTGGGCTCAAGCAATCCTGCTGCCTCAGCCTCCCAAGTAGCTGGGACTACAGGCATGTGCCACCATGCCCGGCTCATTTTTTCTATATATATTAGTTGGCCAATTAATTTCTTTCTATTTTTATAGTAGAGATGGGGTCTCGCTCTTGCTCAGGCTGGTCTCGAACTCCTGAGCTCAAATGATCCGCCCACCTCGGCCTCCCAGAGAGCTAGGATTACAGGCTTGAGCCACCGCACCCGGCCTATATTCCACTTTTAAAAAAATATTACAAAAAGCATAGAGATGTTAATTATGTGGAGTTATATTAGAGAAAATTATACATGGAAGGAGCAACTTTCTCAGAGGCCTGGCCTCAAACATGCTTAAGTCAGACTGTAGAAGAAAACAGTGAGGTGGTTTGAAGCTGGAGAGTAATGAGTAATTACGGCAAAATTACTCCCATAATATACTGAAATAGAAAAAATGCATCCCATGGATGGATGTGACTAAAAGTTGCTCCTGGGGGCAGGGTGTCTGCACCAGCACTCCAGAAGTGCACCTTTGTGGGATCAGTTCATTGTGACCCGCGTGGTTTCCAAGAATCCTCCTTGCCCAAAAGGGCAGAGGCTGCACAAGGCCATGTCAGGAAAGCTACACTGCTTCTGCATGCAGCTGGAGGCCAGAGAACCTGGGACCACAGGAGTCCTGCTTTTCAGCTCCCTCCAGGGTCCCCCAACATCAGGTGGTTCTGTGTTCTAGGTGAATGTTCCACCCCACCCTTGGTTCTGCCCTCCCATAGTCATGAGAGACCTAGGTCCAGGAGAGAGGGGCGTGAGATTGTGCCATGCTGAAGCAGACATGAGCAGTTCATGGCAAATGAGGAGAAGGTAGGAATATACAAGGAAAAAAAAATGAAAAACAACCAATAGATTCAAAGCACTACATTTCAAGGCACAAGAGTAATTACTTTCTCTTGAATATCATGGCACACTCTGCTCAAGAACTTACAGTGGCTCTCCCCGTGATCTCCATCAAAGAATCCACTTTAAATTCCTCCCCCCAAACCCCCAGTTTCGCCCATATCCTCGTCCCACCCGCTGAGCCAACCTGTATTTCCCTATTGCCAAACAGGAACCCTTTATTCTAGACTTTATTTCTCACATCTGCTGCCTGGCTCTGCCTCATACTGTTTCTCTGGCCTAAGGAAACCTCCCTTCTCTTCCCTGTCCATTTGAAATCCGAATGCCGCCAAGTCCCTACTTGTTATGGACTGAATGTTTGTGTCCTCTGCAAAATTTGTATGTTGAAATCCTAACTCCCAAGCGGATGGTATTAGGAGGTCAGGCCTTTGGAAGGTGCCCTCAGGAATGGGATTAGTGTCCTTATAAAAGAGACCCTAGAGAGCCCTCTTGCCCCTTTTTCACCAAATAAGAACACAGCATCAGACCCTGAGTCTGCCAGTGCCTTGATCTTGGACTTCACAGCTTCCACAACCATGATAAACCAATATTGTTTAAGCCATTCAGTCCATGGTATTTTTGTTATAGCAGCATGACCAGACTAAGACATTTCTCTTCCCTAAGCCTTTCCCAACTTCTGCAAATCCTACTTATCCATCCCTTTCTAGGCTGAAGTGCTTAGAGTTTATCATCTTTACACTGTCCTTTTGTAGCCAGGATTCTAGTGTTTACCTATATGTTAGTTTGGTCTTTCCCAGCTAGAAAATATATGATGGGTAACCCTCATCATCTCTACCTTAGAAAGGGGTACAATACACATTCCACAAATACTTATTACACTTAATTTAATTCATTATGGCCTATGAAAGAAATACTCACTAATGATATTATAAATTCTCAATTGTCATGAAGAGTTTTTTTGGTTTTTTGGAGACAGTTTTCTGGAGCTCTGCTGCCCAGGATAGAGTGCAGTGGCATCATCACAGCTCACAGCAACCTCAATCTCCTGTGCTCAAGCAATCCTTCTGCCTCAGCCTCCCAAATAGCTGGGACTATAGGGATGGGGACCATGGCAGGCTAATTTTTTTATTTAGCTATGTTGCTCAGGCTGGTCTCGAACTCCTGGTCTCAAGCAATCTTCTCACCTTGGCCTCCCAAAATGTCAGATTACAGGCATGAGCCATTATGCCTGGTCATGAGGAATTTTAAAACACTGCCTCATTCCTATGAACAAAAAAAGCACATTTTGATCCATTTGTATATTCTGGCTAAATTAAGCTAGCTATAATTTCAGTTTATGGGGAAGTTTGTGATGTTCCAACAGAAAATAAGTTTTGTTCCCATCTGACACTTTGAAAATTTCTTTTAGGGACAAACTAAACCATAGAATTGAATTTTTACCGAGATCTGAAAATAGTAATTAACATATATGTCTGCTGTGGCCTCCAAGAGCAAAAATACCTTACAGTTTTGTAGCTCATTTAATTATAAAAGTGAAATAAGTAGGTCAGAAGACCTGTCCTGTTGGTGGACATGAGACAGGAGAAGTCGATTAAATAGACATCACTGTTCTCAAGTTAAACTCTGAATTCAATAAATAAGATCATTCAAATATTGTACTCTGCATGTGTATGGGGTATACTATGGATATAGGGTACAACATGAAACTCTTGTCATTTGAATAAAGAATAAAACATTTGGCATTCACTTATCCCGTCTATGGACATACATTGTCTCTCCTCCCCTTTCCTTTCATCCCCATTTGGTTTCCTACTCCTTGTCTTGGCTGTCTCCTTTTTAAATTCTCCCTTGAGCCTGCAACCAGCTTAGAAACACTGTCCCAGCCTGCAGTCCCAGGGGTTAGCAAGTTGCTTATCACCAAAAGAGCTTCTGTGTTCTCCCAGTATTGTTGTTGATAACACTTGAAAAACATTTGGAGAAAATGCTTCATTTTATACAAAAATGTGTGTTATTTAATTGCATACTCAAAGGTAAATTTAATAAATAAAATTATTTTGGTTTGGGGCTGTGTCTATACATGAAATACATGTGCACTCTAACATTTGGATGAAGAATGATAATTTCAGTCGAGAGTCAGATTTTCTTTAGTTCACGGAGACTCATGTGCTAATGTCTGTTCTGGTGCAGGACAGCACACCTGGGAAGGGAAGTCATGTCCCAAAGCTGCAAAGAGTCTCTGCATGCTGTTCCCAATGCACTGTCATGACTTTTTGGGCTGGGCTAAGGTTCTGCCCTCTTGCCTCCCTACAACCCCAGCAGAGGGACTGGCCTCTGTTGAACAGAAACTCCATGCACACATGTTTAATTCCCAAATAAACTCTGAATTTTAATAATTTATCTTAGCCTTTTAATCTGGCTTTAATTGAGATTTTCTGGAATTTTTATTTGCTCTTTCTCTAGCACTATTTTAGAGGTACAATTTGGATGGAGTTAGAGTTAATCTACAGTTGGTATAACTAGCATGCTTAATAATAACCAAAATTTAGCACAATATGTGGTTTAGTGAGTTTTTAAAAACACTTTGCATTAAGGCAAAAATCAGTCACATAGCAAGGTTAAATAATTTTCTCCTCTATCAGTGGGACACAGACTTCTGCTAATTTCTTGGTGTTAAATTCTACATTAAACTACTTCCCTTGTGACATTTGGCACTTCAGAGAGGTCACAGAACAGAAGAGAAAAAGAAATCAATACTACTGGAGAGCATATGTTACAGAATGAACTAACTAAATATTAACTCCATTAGCAAAAAAAGAAAAAAAAAGTAGCAAGTACAAGATTAAATAATACCAGTGGGATTGCAGTAAACTAAGAGTTACATCTAACTGTATAATTCATGATCAAAATTTATTGCAAGTTGTATACATATTGCTTCTCAAATCAGCAAATTAAATATCTTGGATTAGTGAATCTTGAGTCCATTTAGAATTCTCTTGAGTTTTAGAACTGGTGTCAAAACTGCCTTTTGTAAAATTAATAAAGGGCCACAAGGTGGGAACTGTAGTAGGGGCCTGAACTCTGCAAAGGTATAGGCATAGTTAAAAACATATATATAACCAGCCATTGTTCCCTAGTTTGCTTTCCTCTAATTGCTTACTACTTAGGAGTCAAATCGCTGATAGTCATAAAGATTCTTAGCTTTCTTCATTACTTCTATAGATAACATCACTCTTGTGAAACCTAAGGTTAGTTTTTGAGATATGTTCCAGGCCCTGCATTCCAGTGGACAGGCTGAGCCATCCAAACCAGTGGCCCAAGGAACTGACTCAACTGGTCTTGCGACTGTCACCTGGGAACTGACTCACCACAGGAAGACAATTTCTACACCCCTGTGCTTCTACCCTGAACCCAGCCAGTCAGCAGACCCAACTGCCTAGCCCGTTGTCTGCCAAACTACCTTTAAAAACCCTTTCTCCCAAATTCTCTGGGAGATGGATTTGAGAATTTCCTTCTGTCTCCTTCCATGGCTCCTGAGATAGTAAACTCTTTCTCCACTGTAATACCTGCTGTCTCAGTGTGTTGGCTTCCTTTTGAGCAGGGGGCAATGAACTTGGTTGGGCTGCAACGGTGTTGTGAGTTAATGCTACTTAATATTTTTATTCTGGAAAGTTTTCATTGTCCTTCTCTATCTCTGTGAGTTCCACATAGATTTTTAAAAATCATTAGTAAGAAGGAAATTTTTCATAGAAGTTTCATAAAAGAAACTGATGTTTGAAATAGGGGGATTATTTAATTTTGAATACATATTTTGAAAGATCACAGAATATACTGTACATAACTAAATGTTAGTAGTAAATTAGAGGTGGGAGGTCTTATCAAATTTTATAGGTAGATAAACTCAAGCACAAAGTAGTTAAAGGGCTTACCCAAAGTCACTAATAGATCTGAGAATTAAAACTCAGATCTACTCGTCTGTGCTTTTAAGAATGTTTCTTCTTTTCTTGCTTTTTTTAAAAAAAAATCATAAGCATGTTCTAAAATAGAATAGAATAATAAATCAGAGTGCTTCATCCGCTATATATTCATGAGAAGTGTAATTGCTTCTTACTATTCTCAGAAATCTGTCCATAGCATATTAAGTACACCACAGAATCATACCAGTGAAAATCAAATTGATTTTAAAACTTCTATACATACAAGATGCAGCTGCACTACGAGTCCACAGGTGCTGGCATTTCTAAAGTGAAAGGGATTGAAAAGTGAGGATGACTCCACTTCACCTGATTTCCTTGACCTGGAATAGCTTTGAGCTGTCTTAGCAGCTTAGCCCACTGCATTCAATTTCAAATCACTTAACTTCACAAAAGTTATTCAAAATGGATATGCAAAACCTTACTCTGGAATTGCAAGTGAAATACTGTCATTTATATTTTTGAGTAGGTAATATTTTGACCAAACTACCATCCCTTTAATCTATCTGACTTGGTTTTAAGCATGGGTCTAATTTTAAAGAGATCTATAGAAGAAAGTTCTACTGGCTTTTGGGGGAATTTTGGCTGCTTAAAAGCCTCATGGATTGGTCTCTCTAATTATACAGAATTATAATTATATCTGCTGTGTGTAAGGTTAATGACCACTAACAGGGAGGTTTAAAAAAATCATTTAAAAATCTAATTTTTTTGAAATTACAGAAAAGTAACAATTACCAATAAGGCTAAGAGGTTGAAGGAAGGCTAAACTTAATTAAAATGATGAACTACAAAATCAACTGGAACTAAGTATTGTTGCTAAACTGACTTTGTATTAGGGATCGATTAAAGCAAGTATGTAGCATCGAGAGGTATGTCTAAATCCTTACTTGTTTACAGAAAGGTCATAGAAATCTCCTGATAAACATTTATGATTGTGACAGAAGTAAAAAATTCATATAAAAATCATAAATTGCATACTGATTTATCAGGCAGTTTGAAAGGACATTGCATTCTTCTATGTTATAGCTACATATGCATAGAAATTAATATTGACATTTTCCAGTAAAGTTCTTGTGACCCAAGAGTCCAAGATAAATTAAACATTGGCTAAAGGGATGCATGGTTATATAAACCTTATTGGATGGGATTTTGTGTAGACCACCATTAAACTACTCATACTGCATTTCAACCAATCTGCCCCTGCAGATTGGAAGCAATCTGAGGGCAGGGACTGGTGTTGAAGTCCATCTCTGAATCCCCAGAGTCTAGCAAAGTACTTAGCATGCAATAGGCATTTGAAGATATTTGTGAAGCAAAGAGTACATAAACAAATGAATGTGAATGCTCTCTTGTAGAAGTTAACAGTGGCTACACAGGGAAAAGTATCTCCACTAACAAGCAGGGAGTACTGGATAAAGCCTTTGGCTGCTACCACTCCAAAACAGCTAATCACAAATGTTCATAATCGCCTGGGCTCATCTGACTTTTTTTTTTTTGATACAGAGTCTCACTTTGTTGCCCAGGCTAGAGTGAGTGCCGTGGTGTCAGCCTAGCTCATGGCAACTTCAATATCCTGGGCTCAAGCAATCCTTCTGCCTCAGCCTCCCGAGTAGCTGGGACTACAGGCATGCGCCACCATGCCCGGCTAATATTTTCTATATATATATTAGTTGGCCAATTAATTTCTTTCTATTTTTAGTAGAGATGGGGTCTTGCTCAGGTCTTGCTTCGAACTCCTGACCTAAAGCAATCCGCCCACCTTGGCCTCCCAGAGTGCTAGGATTACAGGCATGAGCCACCACGCCTGGCCCTGACTTTTTGACACTTTGCCAAATAAATGCATTCTTGGAATCTGACCACAAGTAAATAAATGAATATCAAGACATGGGCCAATAGGGTCCCCACTCAGGGATTTTTCTCAAATGAGCATTTCAATATGAAGACCATAATCTAATCTTTTCTGCAAGCAAGGACAGCTGAATGTGCACCGAGCCAAATCCCACAACAATCCAAACCCTTAAACACTTTTTGGTGTTTAAAACATCATGTTCACATGTTTGGAAAAGAAAAAAAATAAAACCTTTAAGGATGAAGTTCTCATTACATAAGATTCCAAGATAAATTTAACAAAATATATCCTTCCCCTGAAATTTGCTCATTTTGATACTATGTTTTTATCCCCTCCACATCTCACCTGTCTCCCATTCAATAGAGGATGATAATATTGCATAATCTACTACCTACATGCTTTCCTGAATAATGTGAAAATGAAATTGTGATATGGAAAATCAATGAGGAACGAGTTTCTCTGGGAATCTGTATCAAATTAATTATTGTGAGGAAGGGACTATCAATATATCAATAGTCTGACTAGGTGTTATCACCAATATAACTATTGACGGTATTGTCCTGAGCTCCAGGCACTGTGGAATTTTTATGTGAACACGGATCTTAACTACACTTTTACTTCCTTTCTTTTAGCATTTATATTTCCATTTGAATCAAACAACAGTGAATGCCATGGTTTTTGTTCACTCTGGCTATCATTCTGGGGTTCTGATGGCTTTTCAGAGTTTACTGGACTCAATAAATACGGGAAAAATAAATCCCTTTCAAGGCCAGGAACTTGTTTGCAAAATCCATTCAAGTCAGAGGAAGATGAAAGAGAGAAATTCAGGTTTTAACAATTATACAGAGACTCTTAATAATTAAGACACGAAATGAAGAGCATATAACTCTGTTCTAATACATTTAAATTTCTAATGGGTATGCACAGTTGTTGAAATGTTAGCTTAAAACTTTATAAAAATTATGAATATTAGCTGTAAATGCAGTATAGGAAATTAAAGTTCCTAAAAATAAATGATTTCAGATTGTGAAATTCAGATTTTCTCATTAAATTTATGGAAACTATTTTAAACATTAAATTATCCCACAGTTTTGTACAAATCATTGTTCTCTCCTGAAAAAGCTATTGTATGTTTTACATCTTTTATAACATATTTACAGTTTAAAAAAATTCCTTTAAAATTTGTGCCAAAATATATTTTAGCAAAAGTAGACTAATGATGATTGATGTATATCTAGTAGCTAAATGAAGTTCAGGGTGTCAGGTTCAAGGTCTAAATGCATTATTTAGTTAATATGCTAAATACATGTATATTATAATTTGAATGTTAATATCATCAATAGCCAACTCCAAAATAAAAACTTCCAAATTTAGGCTGTCAAAACACCTTAAAATTAATGCATATAAATTACAATGTACTAATTTTAACCAGCAACACTAAATTAAAACCTATTTTAAGATCAGTGAATGGAAAGCAGGGTCTATATCCTGCCTATGAATGAGTTACGTTATTAAAAAAATACACAGTCACTGCTACATGCAAGTTTTCTTATTTTATTGGACTTTGGGCTTCACAGGGCCTGCTTAGAAAATGAGGTCATACATAAAATTTTTATAAAGTAAATAAAAATTCCCCCAAATTAAGTAAGTTCTTGACAGTGCCACTGGATGTGACACTGCTTTTAAATTCTCTTTCTGAGCTTTGTCTATTTTGGTAGAGGACTGGGAATTCTCTAAGTGCTCATTGGTTGTACAACACAGACCTAGCAAAAGTCTCCAATTCACTTCAGCTGTTGAAAAGGCCCGAGTTAATTTGCATTCACTAGAGTACATATAGACTCCCCGTCTGTGGTTTCCAGGCATGGGAGAAATTGGGCTACTTTTAAATCTATTTTTAGCCATACAGAGCTGCTAAATATCATTTGATCTAGGGCTGAGGAATGTTTCTAAAATTGTTTTTTCATATTCATGAATGTGTTGTTTCCAGTGGCTATTAATTTCTACACATATCAAACAAAAGCAATTGACTATCTAGAAATGTCTGGAAAATGGTGAGATATTACAGAATCAATTGAATAGAATTATAAACCCTTTTTTTGTGTGTGTGTGCAAAAACCATTAGAAATTCCTTAGTAGCAATGCTTTGCATTTCAGGCCTCAATTTTGTGAGATATCACACTAGGGAGGAGGTAGTTCCTGGAAAATATCATTGCCTTTGTGAGTTTCGATGGTACTCTTTAGATTGTAACAGAAAAATCCACATTTAACAATTTTATCATATTAGACACAGAGCAAATTTGCGAAAGATAATTTTATGAATTTTCAAAGGGCATAAGGCTTTAATGTGTGGAAGTGACAATAATAAAAACATTTAAAATATAGTAATGAACAGGTAATGCCCGAATGCACAAAATGACAATATTGTGTATTTTACGTAAACTTGATGTGGACACTAACCAACAATACACTACGAAATTCTTCTTGGTACCTCTTCGGCATCGTTAATCAAAATTGGATGTTGATCATCATTTATAGAATATATTCATGAAATAAATTGGAAATATCTGATAATATATAAAGCTTTATTCCCATGATACATAAAACTATTTTTT